>NAJN01000022.1:0-55434 GCA_005059845.1 Cryomyces minteri
TAATAACTATTGTTAACAAGAGGTAGGAGAAATTTGTTAGAGTAGATTAAAAGAGTTTAGGTTTAAAAGTAAGGAAGAAGTCCTACTTATAGTAGGGTACACGCATAGCAAACAAAACAAGTAGAGTTGTAGCTCTACTTTAGGCTGTAGCGAGACGTTTACTTTACTTAGTTACTTTAAGTAAAGTGTTACTCTACTTTAAAAAGGGAAGAAGGGGGTATTATTAGGGACTTGTACAAGGTTCCCCTATAAGAACCCTTATACAAGACCTTAGGAACTAAACAACTTGCTTAGGCAAGCACGCTAAGCTAACATTCACTAAGTAGCTTAGCGCTACATAAGCTTTGTTCTTATGCAAAGAAGGGACTCTTCTCCCTTCTCTTCCTTAGTTATTCCTTCTTGTATTTAGAAGCCTCTTAGGATTACGACAATTAAGAAGTTCCTATAACACTAACTCACAAATCTATAGGCATAGAGTAAAGCCCCTTAATTAACTTGGTTTAATTAAAATACACCTAATTAGGTATATACAACCTCTAAAAATGGATAGATAGCTAACTATATTGCAATTATGTTAGGGACTCGTACGAGGTTCCCCTATAAGAACCCTTGTACAAGACTTTAGGAACTAGAAGACTTGCTTAGGCAAGCACGCTAAGCCTACATTCACTTAGTGGCTTAGCGCCACATAAGCTTCGTTTTTATGCGGAGAAGGGACTCTTCTCCCTTCTCTTCCTTAGTTATTCCTTCTTGTATTTAGGAGCATCTTTGGATTGCGACAATCGAGAAGTTCCCGTAACAAATTAACTAGCTCTAAGACGTGTTTCTACCTAATATAAGGCCTTAAAACCACGAGGCACAAATCCTACTTATAGATAGCTATAATAGCTATATAAGCATTAAATTCATGTAGATATACAAGCAAAATAACGTATAGCTTATATACCTTCTACCTTATTCCTTATATATACTATAACTTCTTAATCTCTCTTACTTTTTAGCTCTAGAGCGTTAATATTAGAGCCCTATTTTAGAGCTTTTATCTATTAATGATGTAGCGCTAGTTAATAAAAAACGCTTTGTTAAGTGCTATAATTAAGCTTATATTAATATACTTACTAAACAAGTTATCCTAGGCGTTTAGAAGGCTACTAGTATTACTCTATAGAATCCTACAAAAACCTTTAAGTTTTTATAGCTTAAAGATAGTATACTATAACTATCTACCCCTATAACGCAACTAAATTAGTATACCTATAAGCTATTTACAACCCTTTAAAACCCCTACCACGTATATTGCAACATTTAAAGCCTTTATAAGGCTTTAAAGCTAAGCTATAAGTGCTAAATTGCACTATAGAAAGTAGGTAAGGCTATTAGAAGGCTTAATGCTTAATAAACTTAGTAGGATATAACAATTTAATGTTAGAAAGCAGTTATTTGTAAGGCTTAGGATAAAAGGATAAGGCTTTATGTTATAGTTAGACTAAATGGTTAATTTGCAAATATCTATAATATCTATAAAGTTTTAGAGGAAGCTAAGCAATAAAGGCTATAATAGGAGGTATAATAGCCTAAAATTAAGGCTTAAAAGATAGTAGAAGCTTTAGCTATAGCTTCTTTTTAATCATGCCTATTAGAGTGGTAATTAGACTTGTAGTTGTGTACATATACGCTCCGACAGTTAAAGGGTTAATATTTTAATAGGTAGCTATAACCGGGGGATAGCTATGACTAGACCTAGCAGCTTAGTCTGCAATAGGAGCGTAAGGCGTAGCAACATCTTAAGCGGAGCCGACTTAACAAATTGAATGACAAGCTACACTCTTCCGCTAACGGTTAAAGGCAAGATGCTTTGAATTAGCGAACAGTGACTAATCCGGCATTCTCGCTACCTCTCCGAGCTACTAACACGTGAACCAGGTACCTTACTCCGTTCCCCTACAGCTCTCTGTGCATCGAGCTCTTAACTCGCTTCCTCGAGAATAGCAACGATGCGTTTCTCCGACTCTTTCTGGATAATATACTGCTCAATCTGTCTCTTAACACCAGTCATCTTCAGTGCCACAGGAAAGAAATATATAAACAATAAAACAGAGCACTTAAACATGCTAAAGAATCTTGTTGAAAAAGCATATAGGAAAGCCATTAACACCATAGACTTCCAGTCCCAAAGTTTCATCCCAAATATGAGGGAGATATAGAGGAACAGAAGATATAGTAAGAAAAAGCGGAATTTATAGGCAGGATAGACGCATATTATGGGCAGCACAAGCCGCAATCCTAGTTGGCTCGTTAGGACTCTCTTTATAAATCGTCCCGAATGGAGAATGGCAATCCAGATTTCCATCCGCAACAACTCGCGTCGGCGTACAATCGGTGCGCTGGTGCGCTTCATGTTTGGGGTCCGTTTCTGCTGCTCATATAAAGCCCTGAACCCCTTTGTATGTCGCGTATACTCATCAACGTCCCAGATACGAGCTGCGGCAGTTGAACCTTTGAAATGAATTCCGAATAACATTCCTTCCTCGAGTTCCTGTGTCTTCTCTTTATGGTCTGGCGGTGCAAGGTCTGGATTCGAAGCCAAAAGTTGGCGCAATTCCTCGATCAGCTGGGAAGCTTCCTCGAACGATTCTGAGATAAGTGCAGCCAGGCAGTTGAGTTCAGTACGCTGTAATCTTGCTGTATATGAATACCGTCGAAGCTGTTCGGCATCCAAAAATTCAAAGGAACCATGTTCTACCCTCTCAATAAGATCATCTGCAGCTTGGATAGCCTCATTGGCCTTCCCCGATTTCCGCAATCGGCCGATATCCCAAACTGCGAATTCCAAAGGCATCAACTCCATCTGTGCTTTCAATTCGGCAATAGGTCCAGATGCACGCTCTTGGAGCTCGGGGTTCAAATCGTTCTCAAAGGTCTGGATCATGCGTTGTGCTCCTTCAAAATCCCTCTTGGCAAGAGCGTCAGAAGACTGTTCAACGAATTGTTCAGAATGTCGCCTGGACAGGTAATTGACTCGAGTATTTTGGTACCAGTCACATCCTGAATGATTGACGAGAATGTCATTCTCAGGCTGGCGGCAGAAATCCTCAAGCGCTTCCAATCGCTCAAGTGCGAGGTCCCAGTCTTCCTGCAGCTCTGCCTCCTGTAGTTGCTGCATGTGCTGTTGGTACTTGAGGTGGATACTCGGGAGCATTTTCAAGAAATTCTTGTCCCTTTTCGCCTTGGCTATGATGAGTTTGGCAGTATTCTGTATCTTGGTACGGATGTGTTCCGCCGCTTGTATCCGTTCGCCTTCATCGGTGTTTTCCAATGGATTGCCCCCTTTCTGCCATGTGTCGAGGCTGATCTCAAGTGGTTCGATGGCCTCGCGCGAAGCACCTTGCTCCTCCAACAGCCTGATTAGTTTCGTTACAGCATCTGCGACAACATCTTGGCTGTCGGTCGA
The DNA here is from genome assembly GCA_005059845.1 of Cryomyces minteri. Taxonomy (NCBI): domain Eukaryota; kingdom Fungi; phylum Ascomycota; class Dothideomycetes; genus Cryomyces; species Cryomyces minteri. Next base: position 3,452 of record NAJN01000022.1, read on the forward strand.
ATCGCTTGTAAGACCACCCATTGTTGTTTTGAGTAACGCGAACATGGCTTTTTGGCTTTCCCAGTTGATCGAATCCGCCTCTGGAGCTGAGTTTTTCGTCGAGTACTTCATGAGGGCATTGATGTATTCTTCAATTTCATCCATGTCTAGCTTTGCGAGGGCTTCCATGAAAAGCGAAGCAAGGTGCATAGTAGCTTGCGCATTGTCGCCCGAAGATACTGCATCCTCTAGACCAGCCAATATCGCCTCTGGATCATCGAATTTGCCTGCGAATCGATTCATGTCAAAGTCTTCGGGCCACCAGCGTGAATCTTGATTGATGCCTTTGAAACCCATAGTATCGGCACCTGTGTGAATTTGCTCCATACCATCTCCTACTTGTGCCAGAACAGACCGGTATTGCCTCGACTGGCTAAGATCGCCTCCTTTCTCCATGACACCAGCAGCCGCACGAATAAATCGCAAGGAGGTCTTCCGAGATTTGTAGAATGCCTGTATCATCGTGTTGGAGGAGAAGGCGGTCAGTCTTTTTAGGATATCCTCGGGGTCCGCCCCACTTGCTGACATCTTACTAGTGAATTCCTCTAGATTTTCGGAGGACCATTGAGCACCTAGCGCGTCTGAATTACCTTCGAAGATGGATTTGTCGATTTCGAGCATCTGCTTCCAGATATTCACAGCCTGCTCGTGTTTTCCACAGTGTAACAGATATAGAACCTGATAGCGCAAAACGAGACCCTTCAAGTACAGCACTCTTGGATCTTCGAAAGGCCCAAATCGTTCTTCGGATTCTGCGACGATCTGGAGAGCCATTTGGAGGAACTTTTCGCGCTTGGTGGGTACTGGGACTTCACAATGGTAGATCGCAGTAAGGCAGGTGACTGTAATGAGCGCAAACACTTGGAATCCAGGTGGCATAGCTAGACTTCCATTTGAATTAATGAAGATGTCGAAAAATTGCTCGAATAAGTCAGCGAACTCAGCTACTTGCACAGGAGATCCGACGATGCGAATATTTGCGATATGATACTCGAAGTAATCCAGAGGCCACTTGTCCACGGGGAGATGAGGTTTTCTGATACAGATAGACAGGCATGTCCTCAAGTTCCCCGATTGTGAAGACCAAAAGGAATTGAGTTCTTGATATCCTATACCTCCCATCATGGCGGTTGCCACCCGAAAGAGGTCGTACTTGGCAACATCTTGTAGGAATTTCGTTACAAATTCGCCTTGCGCCGCAAGTATCTCCGGGCGTAAAAAGCTCTGGCTGAACGGTACGCCAATAATTGAAAGCACCAGAGCTGCAGCAGCTGTTTGGCTTGGTCCTGGAGATTTCAAGGATGAAAAGATGTAGGACAAGGAGTTCTGGGCGGTCGAAGCACCAGGTATTCTCCGTAGAGATCCTAGTTCTTGTTTCGCATTCAAGGTTTCATGAGCAATTTTTCGCCCATAGATGGTGATGAGGGGATGAATCCATGTTATGATGATGTCGCTTGTTTCCTCATTCTGCTCCTGCACACCAGGCCAAATATCAATAAGGCCTTGAGCTAGGATATAGCTCAGGGCCAAGCCACTTTTCCGCTGCTTGCATATATCGTGGGATAGAGCCCAGTCTAGTAAAGCGTCGACACCCATGCCTTCGATCCAGAACGAGCTCAATAGTAGCAAGAGTGCACGTGACTCGTCAGCGAGCGCACGAAACAATTTTTCTATCTCCTCAACCATGTCTTTACCTGGACCGGCGAAGGTTTTCTGTACAATTCCATCCTGAACAAGTGCACGAAATCCGCCAATTGGTACGCCTGTGTGTGAAATTTGTGGCACAATCTGTAGGATGGCTGACGGATTTCCATCAAGGAGGCCCATGAGTAACTCCAACTCGTTCAGTTCTCGAGCCTCCCATTCATCGATGTTCAAGCCAGCATCACGGAGTGCCAGCTGAGCCATCTGGACAGAGTCTGACAACCGCAGACTTGGGAGGCTAAAGCGGTGTGGGACAAGTTCCTGCTGCATTTTTTCTGTGAACGGAAGGGTAGCCGTGTCCAAGCGACTAACAGCGATATGGTAGATTTCATGGCCTGGGGTAGCTGCGGTACCAAGATTCATAAGCGCTTCCATAAAACGAGACATCTTTGGAACAGATTCCTCCGATGGCCGATTTGGCATAGCGTAAAGATATTTGGGATAGAACGCTTGGAGACCGTCGAGAATGATCATCAGACGTGGTTTGGCGCATGCATCGAGGACGAATGCATTGAAAACATCAGGGTTAAACTCTGGAGAGTTGATGGTGTCTCGGAGCTCTGCTCGAAGAGCCATCCGTTGCACCATAGCCATGGGAATCTGGGAAGTGAACGAGCGAATGGCCTCATCGAGATTATAAATCTTGCTGAAGTCGGTGTAGAGGACGAGGTCAACAAAGGAAGTCTGTCGCCAGATTACACTCGCGTGTTTTAGTAGCGCAGTCTTACCGACTCCTGCCCGTCCGGTGAGATGGACTTTACCCTGTGCTAATAATTGCTTTTCCAGCCTCAGCAGGTCAAATTCACGACCTGTGAGCCGAGCTTCATGCTTGGCAGAGAGTTGAGCGGTACTTAGTGCAAATCTGGTTGCATCAAAAGAACTCTTGATGCTCTGTGGTGTTGCATGACAGAATCTCAAGTCAGATCCGTTGCTGTAGACCACAGGAACAAAATTATCGACAAGAGATCTTTGCAAGCCTAACCGCGCAAGTCGCATAGGGTGGCGGCGTAGAATCTCCCGCGCTCGGCTGGCTGCTTGTGAGTACGTGTTACCATCGAGCATTAGAGAATGATAGAATGCTCGGAGAAACAGCTCGGCAGCAGAGCTAGAAATCCTGAAGGACATCGCAAGGACATTCCGAAGTCCGCTAGATGTGAAGACCTTTGCGATATTGGCAGCGTCGCCAGAGTTCGCTCTTGCCGATTCGCAAGCGTTGAGTACAGCGGCCGGAATGCCATGTGCGGCCAGAAGTTGCGCCACCACTTGAGCACTCTCTCTTCGAGTCGTGTCAATGTCCGGGTCAGGATCGTTGAATAGGAGATAAGCGGCACCTTCTGCCGACTGGACAACGCCATGGAGATCAAAATGGACAAAATGATAGAATCCCTTTCCGTGGGTATCTGAGACGTGCTTGAGGTGCTTTCGAAGAGCATCGAGACATCCAGGACGGACAACTTCAAGATTGAGAAAGGCTTGGTTTCCGGTCTTCTGGAGGTCCCCTTGTATTCGTGCTAGCACCCCGAGAGCGAGATTTGGACTAACATCATCGTACCTCTTGGAATCCTTCGACAGATCTCGTGCCACGACCAGCAAACCGTTTACGCTGGGAAAAGCTGTGGTGCGCCCGTCTTGTGACTCCAAATCCTGAACAGAATCTCTGTCAAAACCACTGTTAGATATAACTATCCGTTTGACAGTGACGTCGACGTCAATGTTCCATGGGGAAGGGTCCTCGAGTAGCTCCCAGTACAGTTGGTGGATCGAGTTCCCGGCGCCTCCATCTTCGCTGATGGAAATTGCGATCTTGTGGCAACTATGGCCCGGAGACGCATCTTTCAGTCGCTCGACAAGCCTCAGCTGGTCCAGTAGCGAAGACGCACATTGCTGAAGCGCGTTGGCGGCCTTCCGGGCCCGCGTTACTGAGTAAGGCGACTTGCACACAAACTCCTCGATGTACCAGCGACATTCGTTCCGTTGCTCTTCATCTAAAGGGTCGTGAAGGACGACAGGGACAAGGTCTCCGCTTTCGCCAGAGTCAATCGTGACAAGCCAGCTAGAGCTGTCCTGGAGTCGAGAATGCTCTGGTTCTGCACGTACTGCCAAGATTTTTATCTCTAGCGTTTCTGAGGACATTCTCGCAGCGGGGCCGGGGTCCGAGCCGGCGGCGAAGTTGGGATCGACGGATGCGTATACGGCCCACGTGCCACTATAACAATGAATACAGTGAATACACAGAACAGGACACCGGGTCGATGATATCGAGCTTGTAAGAGAAAACCCTGAACGAAAGAAACGGCTTCTCCCAGCAGGTTTGAGGCTGAGTGGTAAAGATTCAGCTCCCAGCGCTAAGCCAGCTTGAGGTTTCAGCTCCGGAAAAAGAAAGGTCCAAGCCTTCGAGGCACGTTCGACACGTTCGAGATGGAAATCTCTCCAGCTGGGCCTCGAACGTATCCGCCGAACAACATTCGCGACCCTCACCATCCTCTGCGCTACAAAACCCTCCCGTTCTATTATGTCACGCCGTCGATTTTTTGTCTTGGATGAGCCATGTCCAGCGTCAGAAATACCGAAGATGATGGGACGAGTGGTCGTCGACAAGCTCCTTCCTCTCCAGAAGTACGCACCCTTCAAGTCCACTTCACCACCTCACAACCCCGAAGACATCGTCCCTGATATCCTACCGAAGCCCTCAATATCCACAAACAGGAAGGAAGTCTTATCAGTTGCCAACGACCAAGGCTTGGGCCTTGCGCTCGGCTCGCTCTTCGGGGTCAATTTCGCACGAAGCAATGAAGAGAGAGTGCAGTTGGAGAGTCAGGAGGTCAAACAGTACACACTTGACGGCCCCGATGATGTCTTCGACTTACTCATGGAGAACGATCTCTATGCCGCTGATGTTCAGAAGTTACTCACGACCACCAAGAAACGGCATGCGTACCTAGTGACAGGCTTCCTCACTACCAGTGGCACTCTCTGGACACGGACCAAAGGGCACAGTCGAACCCAAGAATTCAATGTGGCGTTCCCAGTGTCTCAAATTGCGGGATCTGGATTGCTGCCCTCGGAGTTGACAGACCCCAGTTTCGAACCTTCTCGTACTATGAAGACAGAGCAGCATACAGAGATGCATGTCGTTGATGAGGAAATCTTTGCTGTTTCATATAATCTTGTCAAAGTCAAGTACAGCTTCAATAAGGATGCACCGCACTTTACAAAGAAGACGCCGGCGGTTGGACCACCGAAAAGAGCAAATATTCGTCAGCTGGCCTTGGGCGAAGACGATGAAAGGATTGTGGATGTGGGTGTCGAAGACGCTGCGAATGCGGATGTATTCTTGGCAGACGTCGATGACGAGGAGCAGGATGAGACTAGCTCGGCGATAGAGGATGGTTTCTTGTTGTGAAAAGATTGTTGTCAAAGAAACACTTGACTTATGGCAACTACTCTCGCAACCGAGGTGACAATTCCTAGGAGTGATTTCCGCAAACAGTTCAGGTGATTCGCGCTTTCCTTGTCCACAGTTCAGAATCAAGACACATTTCCACCATTCGCCGCTAATCGATCCATCAAATCCAACGTAAACGCATCATCCTCGTGTCGCACAGCGCGTTGATGGATTGTCCACAGATGGCTAATGCTTTCTACAGGGTTGTAGCTTTGATCAGCCTCCGCCAATAGATGCCTGCGGAGCAGCATACTGAAAGTGTGCTGAAGCTATGTTGAGTCATGAAGTGCGGTGTCATTAGCCGTAACTATCGACATCCTGCATGCGCATAAGACTTGGGCAAGCAGGGCGGATACATAGCCACCACCACGATGCAGACATGGCCACAACCCTCGAAACCACCTGAAGCCGAAGTGCCTACCTCACAAAACGTTCGGACAGCCGTGCTTTTGGAATGTACAGTGCTTGTTGTTCTCTTGCAGCTTCATAAATTTTACAAATATGCTCTGCTTGTATTGCAATTCATGGCGCATGGCCCGTTTCAAGCTGTTTCTGAATTTGTCATATACGCAACTTCCACAATCTCCCAGGATCACGCCCTTGGACAACGGGCTGAGGAAGACCTGAATCTTGCCTCATTTGGACGACGGCTCTCCTCTCACTTGTTGGAGTCTGAGGACCAAAATCAAAAGTCTGATGAACCACAGACTTCTGGCACAAACTTCAATGGATACCTGTCCCAAGGCAACAACGCTTTACAGGACTATCAGATACAATTGACGCTACTGGAACAACAGAACAAGAAAATATTTCTTATGGAATGCGCCGAGAAGGACATCGTGAACAAGAAGAGGTCGCTACAGGCCGAGTTGGAGACAGAAGTGTACGAAAACGGCCAAGAAGGTACTCGTAAGAGGCGCAAGAAGCCAGACGGCCACTTATCAGACAGGCCTATGCGCCGCAGCTCTGTTTCTAAAGTGGTGAGAATTTGCATCAGCAGATCCGCGTAGTCCTGTGCTAACTGGAGAAGACGCAGCCGAAAAGCACGACATCAGCTACGAACAACTTGCCATCCTATACCACACCAACACCAGCGCCTCAACCTCCATGGGGTCCCACTCTTTCCTACAGGACACACCACCGTGTCCTATACAGAGTTTTCTGCGACACGGGTTTTCCGCGAGACCTGACGTTATACCTGGATATGCCATGTCGTGTATTCCCTTTTGGGCCTTTAGGGGAGCGTGGTCAACACCATCATCTCAAAGGCACCAGTCCCGTGGCTAACCTTGGGACACTTCTTGCCGAGGACAGCTCTTTAGCCTTCCTTGTCTTCCGCGACGTGCGCTGCAGTGACTCCTCGAGCTGGAATATCAGGCAACAGCGAACCCTGGTCTCAGACTCCGGGTTAAATTGGGAAGAGTCAATCGCAATGATTGATCCGGACCTGCGCTCAGCAATTGGTTCGATCGCCAGATGCGCCTATCACCAGAATGCTTACTCTAGCAAGTCTACCGAACTATCGTATTCCAATAAGCCCAAGAGGGAACCAGATGAAGAATACGATCATAGGTTCTTTTATCACCACCTCAGTGCTCTGTACTCTCTCGTCCCCTCAATTCCTGGTGTAACCAGCACCCACATTCAAGATCTCCTCAACTTTCTTTATGTGAACCACGGAGTGGTTTACAACGAAGCGGACAGACTTTTCTTTGAAGGATTGGTGCATCGCGACCGTTTAGAGATGCTTTTCTGCCCCAATGACGTTGTCGTATCAAGGCAGGGGGGCTCCCTCGCTGCTTACGTTCTTCGTTCTTGGCCCTTTAGCCGCTCCGTTCTGACCCTCGACTGCTGGAGTTGGGGCTTTGACGGCTAGTGGCTCCATAGGAAGTCACCCATTCGAACGATAGCCCGACCGTTAAAGAGTGTGACGCGTATCCGCGACTTGGAAGTCTTCCCTCTCCGCTACGCAACTGACGAAGAGAAAAATTACCTTCTACGCCGTGGTCAGAAAGTCTGGAATCTGAGATACCAAACTCTCGCCACTTACACAGGCTGGGACTCTCAAGCGGACCATTACTACGTAGGTCAATCTGCGGCCATGCTTGGAAGAAACAACATAGCTGATTGTGATCGTAGTCGACCGAAGCCCGATGCATGATCGATTACAAGACGTACCGAAGAATCCATCCGCGTGCAGGAGCGTTTTCGTTTTCGTTTTCGTCCGAACCATCGTCTCCTTCGACAAATGGCCAGAGACAATACCCCTCAACGCGGTGCTCGATCAAAATTATCTCGCATTGCTTCCACCTCATGTCCATGGAGTTTTTCTGAATGAGAAGAAATGGGGTATGTAAACACTGCGAACAGAGATGAGGCTAAATCAAAGGACTAACGCATCCGAATTTGGCAGTGACTTTACTCGTAGATAACGTCGGGGAAGTAACCTGGAACAAGGACGCCTACAAGCATCTTGTGCTTCCGGAGAAGACCAAAGACTTGGTGAAGGCCCTGGTTATGGTCCGCACCTCGAAGAGAGGGGAATCGCAGGGCATGAGCCTTACTGGGAAAAAGAGGATGGACGACCTCATCGCTGGAAAGGGCAACGGGCTCACCATGCTGCTTCACGGGGGGCCAGGCACCGGAAAGACTCTCACCGCTGAAAGCGTCGCGGAGATCGCGGAAATGCCTCTTTACAATGTAACCTGCGGTGATATCGGGACCAGCGCGGATGCTGTCGAGAAGTAGCTCCAGATGGTTCTCGTGCTTGGCAAGACATGGAACTGTGTTCTTCTCCTTGACGAGGCGGATGTCTTTCTGGAAGAGCGCACGCTCTCGGACCTGGAAAGAAACAGCCTGGTTTCGGTTTTCCTGCGGACTCTGGAGTATTACGACGGGATCCTGATTCTCACGAGCAATCGCGTGGGAACATTCGATGAGGCCTTCGAATCCCGCATCCAGGTCGCGCTTTACTACCCTAATCTCGATAAGGCGTCGCGCAAGAAGATCTGGAAGAACTTCTTCGACATGCTGGAGGATGACGAGGAAGACGTGAATCTGGACGAGCTGAATAGACACATGGATGAGCTGGGCGATCAGGAGATGAACGGTCGCCAGATCCGGAACGTCCTCTCGACAGCCCGACAGCTTGCTCTTTATCAGAAGGAAACGCTGGGCTGGGAACAGTTAGAACAGGCGATCAGGACGGCGAGGGATTTCAATAAGTATCTGAGGACTCTGCATGGGCATACTGATGACCAGTATGCGCGAGAGAAGGAGCTGCGGTGAAATGTAGCCGGGCGTCGTTTCGGTGTTTTCACAACCAGTTTTATTCCCTTCCTAAAAGTAAGCTGCAAGTAGAAGACCCTTTGTTAGTAGAGGTTCAGTTGTAGTGTAAAGATCATCGAGGGAGATTTTGTACGTAGCTGCAGAAACAGCTTCTCCATGACGGCAACTTCGTCGGTCAACTAAGCAGCGAAAATAGGCCTCATCGCGCTTACCAACACAAATGCTATCCATGCTCGAGTATCAAAGAACACTCTGAGACACTGGCCTAGCATGTGCGTTTGTGTGGCGTGGGATAGGGTTATTATAACTTGCGAAGATTATTGGGGCGGGCTAATGAATTAAATTGAAGGTAGTAATAACTTTCTCTTAGTTGTACCGCTGTTTAGATTGCTAGGTTTTGTAAATCTCTTGTTTGAATTTCTTCCCAAGCAGTAGTGACAGATTATAGAAGCGAGAAAGCAAAACAAGCTCTCTTCTTCTATGCTAATGCAGAATCTGTACCGTAAGGTCTAATTGAAATAACCTCTAAGAGGATGCGTCGCTCTTAGGGCAGTTTGAACCACTTGTCTGCAAGGAGTTGCTTCGCCGTAGGCCTGTCTCTCGGATCCATCTTCATAACCTTGCAAATAAAGTCTTTGTCTTCCCTTGTTAGTTCCTCGTCTTGAAGCATGGAGAACTTAGGGTTAGGGTTAGTTATGCTCCTCGATATAGTAGAGAATCGCAGCGAGTATCCGATTTTGCTCGGCATCTATGGCGTCCTCGTAACTAAGAGGAAATGGTCCGAAAAACCTCGCCTGCTGAATGAGGACGTGAGTTGGGTATTCTTCGTCGTCAGCCGATACTTGAGTGGGTTTGAACATATGCCAATTTTTGCCCCAGATCAGACTGATGAGCTTTACACAACCGTCAGCTAACACAGTCTACGATGGGAGAGGTTAGAGCGCTTACCGTAGCCCCAAAGGACCAGATGACCGTCGGCGTGGCCCATCTCATCTGGAGCATGGCTTCCGGACTGCGGAAGATCGCTGCTCCGATGATGTGCCCTTCCCCTTTGGGGTCCACATCGTGCCCGACGTCCCATGCGTCACCTGCAAATCGCTCGCATAAGTCCGCTTCGAGAGATGTTAAACAATCGGACTCCTTACCGAAGTCGGCCAGTTTCGCCTCAACAACTCTCGCTCCATCACTATCAAAATTGAGGAGAACATTATCTGGCTTGACGTCTGCGTTGAAGTTCGTTAGTGGAGTTTTCGAGCAGCGGACTGGGACGGAGACTCCTACCGGTGTGTGCTATCCCCTCTTCGTGCAAAGACTTCAAAGCCTCTAGTATGTTTCTGGCAATGAGTTTTATGTCTGATCTCGCCAATTTAGCCTCGCCAGATGCCTTTGAAGCGTCACGTTCAAGTTGTTCTAACACCAGATATGGCGGGTCGTCGACATGATCGACAAGCTGCCGGATGCATGGATGACCTTGAAAGCGTCGCAAGATCTCTTGCTCGCGATGCAAGCGACTTTTGGGGGCAGTCTTCACCACAACGCCAGTGCAACTCGTGCTCCTGTGGCATGTCAACAAGAACCCATGGGGTACTTGGGTTGGTGTGAACGTACGTGGCGCTCCAAATCTTATCGTGTAGCTGTTTCGCGACTGAATATGTATCTTTGACACCCTTGAGAGCTTGGCCTATCTTCAGTGTAGGCGTCATTCTGGCGTGCTGGTAGGAGGATCATTGGCGCTGAAGCAAAGGTGAAGTAGACGGTGTCTGCGCGAGAAAGACTGCCTCCCTGCAGTCCAAATCTGTGCTGCCGCTAGCTCGCACATACCATGCATTGCGATACACAGAGCGGTATGTTGGTGCTGGCAGTCAGTCCGCCGAACGAGTGGGCGCAAGTCTTGCGGTGGCGCTAGCGCCCCTTACTAAGTGATCATGCAGTATCTGAAACCATCTCCAACCGCGCGCGTGCTTGAGAGACTCCATCTGGCATCAGATTGCAACCGCAGGTGTACTCAAGCATTAACTGCGTATATCTCGTCAAGCAAATCAGAGATGTCCATCATTATCTAGCCCCATGTGCATCTGCACACCTGCTTTCTGTTTCTGTTCTCCTCCTGTCATAAGGGTGCCTTTGCGGCGCCGCCGCGTTACAGATCGTCTTTATATATGAGGGTTTAGCCCATAGTTCACCTCTCTTTCCTTCAAGATCAACACCTTTGCCAATTCCAGCGTTCCAAGTTAACTACATCAAATCGATTAATAGCCCCCTTAGGTCCTCTTTGCAGGTCTATAGACTCAATAGCAATCAGCATTTCGTCTGCAATTCAAAGCCTTTCAACCAACAATGGCTTCCAACAAAATCGTCACAAGCAAACTCCTCGCGTCAATCTCAAAGGGCGGACAACAACTTGAACTTCGTGCTGCGACAGCAACGAGCTTCTGGACGAGGCCTGAAGTCGGCATTGAGGCCCTCACGCCTGGTCTCATTAAAGCTGTCGAAAGCAGCGACAAGTCTTTGCCTGCGGAGACTGCGAAATTTTTCGCGCGGTAGACTTGAACGCAGCGAGCTCATAGAAAGGATGATTGCGTCTGGCCTTAGTCCTAGGGAGGCTGATCACGCAAGCCAAAACGACCCAAAGGACCACTACACCGTAGTTTTACAAGACAAGAACGGAAACTATATTCGAACCGAGCATTTCGAGAAGAAGTGATAAGTCTGATTCTGCAAAAGGGGCGACTGCGGAAGCGTACTTCTGCAGATGGATGGAAGGGTGCCGTAACACTCGTTTATCGCATTGATCTTCTTTATAGGCATGCAAGTTGTCCAGAAGAGTGGTTGTGTACTCGAACGGCATGCAAACTGGTGAAGCTCTGTATTGCGTCGGCCACGTCACACGGTATGCTCCCGTCATTCGGAGGTCGCGAGTTATAGCGTTTGAATCGATTGGATCTATCGAAGCACGCGAGCAACGCTAAGGTGACAGTGCTGTCGCCTACTACAACACTATCGCGATTGGCGGTCACAAGAACATAGACGACCAGCCCGACGCATTTGTGTACATGCCTGGCGACAATTATTTCGAACGGGAGGGGAGCAGCACAGTATGTAAAATGTGGAGTCGAGCCAATTCTCAACGCTGGGACGAGGCAGCCGGTTTTCCTTCTCCACGCGTGTCTGACAACCTTTGCACAGGTGTCAATTTTGCCTCCGGCGTGAAGTTTAGCTCCAACAACGAAAGCAACGCTCAATCGCAAGGTCTCGGTACCGTCGTCGGTAGCGCCGACAATACCTTTGGAGATTGGAAGGTTTTCAAGGATGACGGCCGTTTTCTCGTTGTTAATGGGGATGGCTTGACCTGCAATGTCATGTACTCGGTCAACTAAATGGTCAACTAAACATGTCTCCTTATCTACAGACCGGGCAGTGTTTCCGAGGGAAGTAAATTCCGGTCACGAGTCAGCAGTATCGGCGTGTCGACAGTGTTGAACCGATTCTTCTAGAAACTAGTCGAGAGGTGAGCGGTCAACGCCCGCTTCAAAGCTTGAGGAGCACTTCGAATATTAGAACAAGGCACGTGGAACTCAGAAAAGCGACATTGAGAAACTGCGATTGTGGGACGTTGGCCGGACAAATCAGGCATGTCAGTGTACTATGGCTGAACTCTGAGCTAGTTCAATGCCGACCAGAAGCGCGATCGTTCATAGTCTGCTCTGCACAACTCCCATGGGGTCTTCCCAGGCCGCACAGCAGCTGAGCTCGAGCCAAGGACAGCGGAGTCGTACCGCAAAGTAGAAACGTAGCACGGCCGAACGAATGGAGTACATTACTATCAGCAGCATCTGGTGGCTGTGACGGGCCGCCTCTACCACAATGTGCAAACCGGTTCCTTTACCGGACAATTGAAGCTACGCCGAAAGTCTCTCGAGTTGGCCATGGTCCCCAAGATCCGCGCCCACTTCGGAGCGTGCGGGTCAGTGAAGATGCGATTTATCGCCGTCTCCTTCCTGCTCTTCCCGCACCACCAATTTGCATAACTCACAAAGAACAGCTGCTCCTGGGAGAAGTACTCAAGCCCTGGTAGATCCTGATTCGGATGCTTCGCTGCGCGTTTCTTCCACGCGAGGAACGAGGCCGATAAGCCGCCCGCGTCGGCGATGTTCTCGCCGAGGGTCAGTCTACCGTTGACGTGGAGTGGCTTCCCATCTGCGCCTTCGACGGTGTAGTTTGAGTACTGCGAGACGAAGCAGTCGGCGCGTTCGTTGAAACCAGCCACGGTTCTGTTGGTCCACCAGTCGGTATAGTTCCCATTCTGATCGTAGTGTCGGCCAGTTGAGTCGAAGGCGTGCGAGAGCTCGTGGCCAGAGACTGAACCGAATGCGCCGTAACTCACGTACTTGGGTACGTTGACATCAAACACTGGAAATTGCATGATACCTGCGGGAAAGACGATCTCGTTGCCGGGTGGATTGTAGTCTCCATTTGGAAGCATCAGTACTTCTATCACGTGTGCGAAGTAGTGGTCACTAATGGGTTTACGTACATGCATTTACAGTCGGAACTGTCATTCCCCTAAGAAATCTTGTGTCAGCATCGTCTGTATGCTTGTTCACGCGGAGAGTGAACAAACCACGCATCTTTGTCCACAGGCTTGCCGAGAGCGGACCATTGGAGTTTGGTGTCAAAGCGGCTCATTGAGAGCGTGTTGTTGAAGAAAGCGGATGGAGTGATATCGATGGATTGGTAGTATTCGCGAAGACTCGAGGGATCCATGATGTTTGGGCTCTATAAAACAACCGGTCAGTATGCTATTCCGTTGGCGGTCTTTGCAGAAGACGAAGATGCTTACTTTCGTGGGGTATCCGATCTTCTGTACGATGTTGTGGACCTTGTCGATTGCTAGCTTGATCACTTTCTCCTCCATCCACTCTGTTGCCTTGAGCTTTTCGATGAACTCCACTTTGATGTCTGAAACAATCTCATCCCCAAACTCCTTTGCTTCAGCAGAGAAAGCCCTCTCAACGAAGAATCGGCTGAGGATCCAGCCGAGACCGTTGTCGACGTGCCCAACACATGTCCTCCATCGTTCCGGGGTTGAGTCTGGCTCCTGAGACACATTAGCGCAAGCGGACGACTACTGACACTGGTCACCAGACGTACCTTTCCTTGCAGTTCGTTCGAAAAGCGCTTGTAAGGCTTCACAGCATCTGCTTCGATGGCAGAGGCAAAGCTCTGGACAGCTTTCCACATGAAGTAGACCTGCAAGACGTCCTTTGGCGTATTGGAGAGGATTCCGGCTAGATCCTCCATGTACTGCGGCGCTCCGACTATCAATCTGATGGTCTTGACATTTGAAGGGGCCAGGCCGTCAATGAGTCTGGAGAGATGAATCTGTGGTGTCAGAGTCTCAGCATCTCGTAGGGACATTGGGTTGTAGTATTTCTGCATGATAAGTCAGCGGAACCAAGATTGAATAGTCAAATCAATGCAAACCGTGACATCTTCGCGGTCTTCAGCATCCGGTGAAGCAGAAGCTAGTTTCTTTTCGAACTCTACAACGCCATGAAAGGTCGCACTGTCGTACTTCTCGTCCGGACACAGTGTAGAGATCACCTGAGCCACAGTAGTTTCATACCTCTTCACGATGTCCTCGTCCATGTAGCGTTCCTTCGCTGGCAGACCGATCCTCCATGGAGCAGACACGGAGACAACAACAGTGTCCGGATCTCTATCGTCGGCGCCAGTGCCCGGCGACACCAATACCGAGACTCCAAGACTGGCAAGATACAAGACCGTGTTTGCGATGTCCTCATCGTCGTTGGCGGACTTCTGCTTTGGAAGAAGGTGCATGATCTGGTCGAGGATCTCCGTTAGGGGGTCGACTCCAGCCTTCTTGATGGCGTCTTCATCCAAGCAAGCACCATATGCTGCTTTGAGCTTGTCAAAATTCTTCTCATCTACGTGATGGCTCCGATGTTCGAGCTGCATGGGTGAGAAGTAAGAGTTCTGAGTTGATTGTCAGTATCAGAAGCAGAAGCAGCGTCCGAATGACGCGGCGGATGCGCCATGCAGGACGTGTCTGCTCTCACCATGGAAGAATTTGGGTACGGTGCCTCGAGGATGTGTCTGAGCAAAGTCTGTGACGACTCTGACATTATCGTTCCCGTGAATGCGTCACCCTGATCAGGACGGAGGTCATGGCGATCAGCCCATCCTCCGCATACCATCTCTTCAAAGTCAGTACATGGGTCAACTTCTCTATACTGAGGAGAGAGGTTGTATAGAATTTCGGATGACGCGTGCACACACGCTGGAGTAAGACAGACGTCCGGCCTGCCATCGTGCTTATGATGTTTACGATGCTCCGTCACTTTGCGAACTTGGAGTCTCTCAGCAAATACTCCTAGAGGTTCTGCGGGCGTAGGGGAGAGACGGAGCCCAGAACTCGACGGACAGAAGATGTCACCAACCTTCACGGAGGCTGTAAATGAGCATGATGAACACCGCGATCAAGCTGCACCGCGAAAGCACGTAAGATGGCCATTTGACCCAAGCGTCAGGGCGTCGTGCTGGACGACGATCATCGACGTTTCCCGCAGATTGGAGCAGAGGAGCCTTCTCGTGTGTTGTGGCGATGGGAGTACACCCGTCCTGAGGATGCATCATGACGAGGTTCTTCAACGCGCTGCACACCGAGGGCACGAGGAAGGTGGAGAACGCTCAAGTTCCCGGCGAGGTCAGTTGTTCAGCTGCGCCAGCTGCTTGCTGTAACCAGTCGTGCCAGTCCGAACGGTGGTGGTGATGGACACGATGCAAGGCCGCTGCCGTCCCTCCGTTCGTGGCTTGAAGCACATGCGAACGCAGCAGCCGCGGCAAAGCGATCCCTGTCTCCCCGCGTTCCCGAGAGCTTCGTCACGGACTGGGTTCCGCCTTTGCTACCTGTCCCTCTACCTCACCTGCTCACGCATCCAGAAGAGTCTATACAGCTCTGCTCCTTTCCTACCACACGCCTAGCACTATGTCTGCATCAGCTCTCCGTGCATCAGCTTCGCGCTCAATACCGAGATCGAGGCAGCGTTTAGCAGCTGTTCAGCGGCATTTCAGCACAACGCCTGCGCCGAGGAAAGAGATCCAGGATGTGTATATACTCGGTGCGGCTAGGACGCCTGTAGGAGTGGTGAGTCCAGCGTCTATCCAACCCTCGCTACGCAGGTTTCGACTGTGTATCTTCACCTTCGCGTAGCTCACCGACATGTCCAGTTCAATGGCGCCTTCACCACGGTCTCCGCGCCCCAGCTGGGCGCTCACGCGATCAAAGCCGCCATACAGAAGTCCGGAGTTCCCATGGAGAAGATAACAGACGTGTACATGGGTCAGGTGCTTCAAGCCGGAGCCGGTCAAGCACCTGCACGGCAAGCTTCAATTTTTGCCGGCCTATCGAATACAGTTGAAGCTAGCACCATCAACAAAGTCTGCGCTTCGGGCATGAAAGCTGTGCAGATTGCCGCCACAAACATCCAACTCGGGCTGTCAGAAGCACAGGTAGCTGGTGGCATGGAGAACATGTCCCGCGTTCCATACTACCTGCAGCGAGCCGGCCAGCAGCCCGCTTTCGGAGAGATGAAGCTCGAAGATGGACTGATCAAGGATGGGCTTTGGGACGTGTACAACCAAGTACACATGGGGATCTGTGCGGAGACTACAGCCAAGAAACATCAGATCAGCAGGGAGGAGCAGGATGAGTTTGCGATACTGAGTTACAAGCGGGCGCAGCAGGCGTGGAAGGAGGGCAAATTCAACGACGAGGTTGTACCGGTGACCGTGAAAGGCAAGAAAGGGGATACGGTTGTGAAAGAAGATGAGGGATACAACCGGTTGAAGTTGGAGAAAGTGCCCACGCTCAAGCCCGCGTTTGATAGGTCCGGCAATGGCACAGTCACGGCGGCGAACTCGTCGAGTTTCAACGACGGCGCAAGCGCGCTCGTGTTGGGAAGCAAAGCTATGGCGCAGCAGTACGGGAAGAACAGCAGGGTGCTGGCGAGAATCTGCGCGACTGCGGATGCGGCGGTCGATCCGATGGACTTCCCTGTAGCGCCAGCGAAGGTTGTGCCGATTGTGCTGGAGCGGGCTGGTATCACGAAAGAGCAAGTGGCTGTGTGGGAGTTCAACGAGGCGTTCGCGGCAGTGATCAAGGCAAATGCGAAGGTATGTCTTGCTATTCAATCCTGTACTTCGATGCAGAATTTGAATCCAGCTGACAGGGACTCCGCAGATACTCGGACTCGGCATTGACAACGTGAACCCTCTCGGCGGTGCCATAGCACTGGGCCATGCTCTGGGAAGCTCGGGATCGAGGATACTAGTCACTCTGCTACATCAGCTGAAGCCGGGAGAATACGGATGCGCAGCGATATGTAACGGCGGAGGAGCTTCCTCTGGAATAGTGGTGCAGAGGCTTGAAAGTGTAGAGTAGACAGGAAATCTCGCTCTCCCACGAACCGTGTCCTCGATGTTGTGTTGACGTCGGTTGAGCGACAATAGCTTCACTTATCTGCATGTGATTCTGCGGCGAGTCAAGTGGCGCAGCGGAATTCTTTTGACTTGCTCGATGACCACACCTTCGCACGGTAACCCAACAACATTCAGCCATTCCCACAGCTTGACATACGCATCAACGCCTCAAAAGACTACGACGTTCAGCAGCGAGCATTATCGGACGGCACCAACCCTAATCATCTCGACTTTCGCACGCATCCGGGTCCACGATCTGGCAGTCCAGCACAACTATACTTCTTGCCAGAGACCCCGGGACCACTCGTAGCCATGGCAGGCAAAAAAGCAGCCGGCGAAAACACGAAGAAGGTGGCGGGTAATGCCAAGAAGGCAGAGGTGGCGGCGCAGAAGCAAGCGGGTGTAGATGCGAAGAAGGCACAAGAAGAGGCTGCGGAGTGGAGCAAAGGGAGCAAGAGTAATGCCAAGGCGTATGTTTACCCTTTTCCATACCACGTCGTTCTGGCGCTTCTGCACCTCGCCCGTGATGGATTCCTCCTCCGGAGCAGAAACATTTGCCAGGCGCCGCGGGACATCCGGACAGTCGCTGACCAAAGCTTCCACCACAGAGAAGCAGCGGCGGCCAAAACCGCAGAAGCCGCTCGCAAGAAGGCCGAAAAGGACGCCCTACTGAAGGAAGAAGAAGCTTCCCTCCCGTCCAAACCCACAAAAGGCGCCAAACCCCCTCCCAAGACATCCAAGGGCCTCGACCTCTCCGGCCTCGACACTCCCTCGTCCCTGCCCGCCCTCAACGCGACCGGCATCGACAACGCGCTCGACGCGCTCTCGCTGACCAAAGACAATAACGCCGACAAGATCGACCGACACCCCGAGCGGCGGTTCAAGGCCGCGTACGCCGCGTTCGAGGAGCGGCGGCTGGACGAGATGAAGGACGAGAAAGGATTGAGAAGGAATCAGAAGGTCGATCAGATACGCAAAGAGTTCGAGCGCCATCCGGAGAATCCGTTCAATCAGGTCGCGGGCAAATTCGACTCGACGAAGGAGGAGCTGGCGGAGATCAGGGCGGCGGAGCGGGCGAAGGCGGAGGCGAGGCTGGGCGGACCGTCTTGAGCGGGTGTGAGTGCGTGGTGGAGGCGGTGAGAATGTGTAGGACTCGAGGTCGTCATATGCGGCGTTGTTGGGACACATTTGGGGCGAGCAGTCAAGCTGGCACTTGAGAGGACAGATTAGAGAAAGACGAGAAGCGACGGCATGATGAAGGACCTTGGTGAGCCTTGGGACACTCTACAGCAGGCTGAGAGCTTACAGTGTATCGTTCGAGCCTCAAAGCGGAGCCCCCGAGTTGACAGTGTCTCGCAGTGCAAACATGGATTACATATCGATGGCGTCCCTGTGCAGCAGCGGTGAATGTGATCGTTACAGAGATCCAATACACGGCCGCAAAGCAATGTCTGGAAATACGAGCGATGAAGGACGGACTAGCAAATGCTACGCTACGATACATATCCACGCCGATGTAGAATGCCACAACGACCTCTGACGACGAGTGCGACCGTATGCAAGAACCCAAGAGCGCCAGCCAAGAAGTACAGCATCTCCAATCACGAAGGCCCGCCCTCCAGGTCTCCATCCCTTCCTCTTCCCTACCCTGCGCTCTATTCTCCATACTCTTCGTCAATCACCCATCAACCAACTACACTCCTGAGACTCAGCGCCTCCAAAAACCCCGCCAGATCCTCCTTCAGCACCTCGACGACGCAGTGCTCGAAGCTGTCGACCTTGACGCGCGCGCCTGTCTCTGCGACGACGGCCTGGAAGGCGTTGCCGAAGTTGTTCCTTGCGACTCCCTTGCGCGTGGCTGTGAATGAGGAGTCGGGGTCAGAGTCGGAATCCGAATCTGAAGATGAGTCGGAGTCTGGGTCGGATTCAGTTTCGGGTTCTTCGTCGTCGTCGTCGTCCACGTCCTCCGGTTTCTCTCTATCTTGCGCATCATCGTCCTTCTCACGTCTCTGCGCTCGTAACCGCTTTCTCTCGGCTTTCTTCTTCTCGCGCTCAATCCGCTTCGCCTCCTTGGAAGCATCCTTCTTCGCCTTCTTCTCGCTCCTCTCCTTCTCCCGCCCGTAATCGACTCCCCGACCATCACCTCCACCCAATCCCACAACGACGTACACTCCCCTGCCCTCATCCAGGCTGGCCAGGACCAACGCCTCCGCTTTTCGTTTCCCCCTCTCTCCTTCCAGCACCGCGACTCCTTCGGCCACCCACAGCGCCAGCTTGGCCAGTGCTCCTGGGTGCGCAAAGAGGCGCACGTCTTCGGCGCTGACACCCGCTGCTTCTTTGACGACGGCCATACGGAAGGCGCGTAGATGCCGGATTTGGTGCTTGGCGATGAGTGCGGTACCGGTGCGGAGGATGGCGCGGGCGAGGTGCTGCGCAGTGGGAATGTGGGCGAGGATGTTTGTGGGCGAAGAGGAGGCGAGGGCGTCGTAGGCGGCATAGAAGCGAGTGGTAGTGTAGTCTGGGTCTTTGCTGGCCACTGCAGCTGCGGCTTCTGCTTCTTGGGCTCCGTCACCATCGGTGGAGGACGCTGCACTCGTTGGTGGGGTAGGCAGGCCGTGCGTGGAGGCGAAATGGGAGTGCGTGTTGTCGAGCAGACTGGTGCCGACCTCGAGAATCGCGCCGACGACGATGGCGACGTCAACAGCGGACAGACATGCTTTCCAGCCCCAACAGCGAACGAAGCCCCACCCTTCGTGTCCGCTGCGACTACTGTCGGCGTCGGGCACAAGGCCATCAAGGCCGTAGACGGGTGCAAACTTGAGGAGACGCTCACGAAGACCGCGCTTGAGGTCAATGTCCATGTGCGTGTAGCCCACGCCTGCCTCTTTCAAGCTGATGCCCATCTTGGCTAGGAGCTTGTGCAAGCGTCGTCGTCCGGC
This sequence comes from Cryomyces minteri, assembly GCA_005059845.1. Lineage (NCBI taxonomy): Eukaryota > Fungi > Ascomycota > Dothideomycetes > Cryomyces > Cryomyces minteri. The sequence continues at coordinate 23,369 of NAJN01000022.1, forward strand.
ATCAGTCCAGATGTGAAGTCTGCTTGCCAGATAAGGAGAGTGTAGCATGCTGTCGTAGAGAGACCAGTGGCGGATGAGTAGGAAGCGTGGTTCAGGGGAGATGCGGATGGAGGTATCAGTAGGAGAGCGAGCGTATATGGGTATGACACCTGTGCTCGAGGAAATGTCGCGTTCGCGCATCAGGTCTGCTGGAGGCGTGGGATTTAATCTCCGCACTTCGTCTCGTAAGATGCGGTTGATACGTTCGCCTTTCTCGTTGCGAGTGCTTGTGGCTCGGACGCTGGGTGACATAGTTCGTCCGTACAAGTCAGTGCTGCTGACTCCTACGATGGTGAGCCAGAGTAGATCGTTGTCTTCTCGACCCAGCTCCGAAGCGAGAGAGTAAAGAACGGATGAGATGGGCTCTGAGTAGGACGTTCCAAGGGCGTAGTAAGCTCGCAAGACATTCTCGTGCTTACGGCGGAGTTTCAGGAGGCGGCGACGAAGAGTCCTCGCAGATGGTGCTTTCGCCGTGGTGGTAGTGATCGGAGCAGAGGACTGTTGGTTGCTTGGCGGAGATGCAGAAAGTGAGAACATTGGTCCACTTGATGTGTGCTGGGAAGAGGTCAGGAGGCCACGACGAGGCGGTCGCGATGGTGATGTTGGTATTGGAGATGACTACTCATGTTAGTATCCATCGGTACAAAGCGTGAGACCGAAACACGATCTCCACAAGAGGCCTCAAAGATTTCGAGGCCAAGTAAGACTCTTCCACTTTGTGGCGGAGACGTGGTACGCGATGAAGAGCAGGAGAGTGAACAGCTTCAGGGGGTCAAGATTGAAGGTTTGATGTGTCCCATGAAGGTATGTTGTGGGTGACCAAATAAGAATGGCCACTTACTGAGTTACTCCGCCGTCGTCGTGTTGGTCTGCCATCCTCGTCCTCGCTGCCGCTTTGGTCTTCCTCCCTATCAGACCAGGACTTTCTTTTTCTAGTCCCTGAGTCCAGACCATCCGCATTCCCATCTTCGCTCTCTGTGTCGCCCCCATCATCGTCGTCCTCCTCTTCATCGACATCAGGCATGTCCTGCAGTGCAAGGAAAGCCTCCTTTTCGGCCTGCAGCTCTTCCTCGATATCTCCGTCGTCAAACACAACGACGCCTCCCTTTCCAGGTCGGTAGTCCCTCGAGATCTTCCCTTGCTCCACTCCTGCTTCTCTTCGTTCTCGTCCATCTTCTAGCCTGGCACTCTGAAGCGAGCCAAACACGTTTTCCAAGTTCCACGGCCTTCTGGCGTCAACGACCCACACCTCGACCCCATGTGCTGTGTTTCCTTCCTCTTCGTTATCCAAGCCCAACGCGGCACTCAAATCAATGAGTCCTCCGACACCGAGACACACCACGACGCCACCACTCCCACCTTCCTGTATTCTCATCGGCTGAACGAGCTCATCTCCTACTCTGGCCAGGTCTCCATACCCGGCAACCGGCTGAATCTTGTGCGGGATGTAGTCCCTCCTCAAGAGTGCGGTAAGTATCCGACATGCGCAGAGAGCGTCGGGCTCGAGTGCCACGAGTACCAGAACGGGAGGCGACAGTGGGTGAACAGTGCGGAGGAGATAGGAGTATAGATGATCGAGGAGGGTCCGAGGGAGGTACATGGTGGATACTCGAGGGTGATGTCGTGAGCACGAGTGCTCGTACAACGAAGAGATCACCAGGCTACAACAGCGCGTGCTGCTCTAAGAATCGTTGTGACGTCGGAAGACGCGCCTTGCACGCGTATCGATGATGCAGTTGGATCAAGAGCTTCGAGGTGCCATGGCGGTAATGTTGGCTGTCTGGAAGTCCAATGCTCTCTATACTGGAAGCCGGTTGGGAGTGTAAAAGACGAGGGACCGTTGTGGTGCTTGGAAGCCGTATATGTCGATGGTTGATTTGGCAGAGCCGAGTGTTGAAACCAGAGTCGAAGTTCCAAAGTCGCGTCGCGCTTTCCCCATTAACCGGCGACTCGGCTGTACGATTCGCCGGCCGCTCTTCTCCAGCCCACCGTGAGTGGCCAGCGCATCTCACCTACTTCACGTCTCAAGCGTGCCAATTGGCTCACAAACAAGATTCACAGAAACACCTCTTTCGCCTGTTATACGGACTGGTCTGCAGTCTCGATCCTTCAGCTACCTACAGCTTTACCAAGGCATCTTGCAGTCTAGCCACCAAGCTCGACCGAGACAGTAGCCACACCATGGCAGACGTCGCAGAGCGCCCGAAGGATGCGGAGCCAGATGGAGGAAAGCCAGAGAAGAGGGAGAAGAAGGGAAAAAAAGAAAGCCAAGCAAAGAAAGAGCCGAAGGTGAAGAAAGAAAAGGCCCCCCAACCAGCATCGAAGAAGAAAAGCGAAGGACCTCTCATCAGCATCACCGTGGCCAAGAAGGACGATCTGGCAGAGTGGTATTCGCAAGTCATCGTCAAATCGAACATGCTCGCATTCTACGATATATCGGGCTGCTACATTCTCGAATCAAAGACAATGCACATCTGGGAGGAGACCATCAAGCCGTGGTTCAAAGGCAAGATCAAGAGCATAGGTGTCAAAGACTGCATCTACCCGCTGCTCATCCCGGAAGAGTACCTGACGAAAGAGAAGGATCATCTGGAGGGCTTCGAAGCCGAAGTCGCGTGGGTGACGCACGGAGGCAAGAGCAAGCTGGAGAAGCGTCTCGCCATTCGCCCTACCTCTGAGACAGCCATGTACACCCATTACGCGAAAAGCATCCAAAGTTATCGAGATCTTCCCCACAAGCGGAACCAGTGGAACAGCGTGGTGCGGTGGGAGTTCAAGCACCCTATGCCCTTCATTCGATCACGCGAGTTCAATTGGCAAGAAGGTCACACTGCACATCTCACCAAGGAGGACGCGGCCAAAGAAGTACGGCAGATCCTAGACTGGTACGCGGATATCTATCAGGAACTTCTCGCCTGTCCTGTCGTGAAAGGGATGAAGACAACGAAGGAGAAGTTCGCTGGTGCAGACTACACTACGACGATTGAAGGCTTCATCCCCTTGACTGGCCGAGGCATTCAAGCAGCGACGAGTCATCATCTTGGTCAACACTTCAGCAGAATGTTCAACATCAAGGTCGAGGATCCATCAACGAACGAGGACGGCACCAAGAAGCCCCCAATATTTGCCTACCAAAACTCATGGGGTTTCACGACACGTTCAATCGGAGTGATGGTGCTCACGCACGGTGATGACACTGGCCTCGTTCTCCCTCCCCGGGTCGCAGAACACCAAGTCGTCATTGTTCCAGTAGGTATCAACAACAAGATGACTGATGAGGACAAGGCTAGCCTCTACAAGAAAATCAGCGACCTTGAGGACAGAATGGCCTCCGCCAATATCCGCGTCATGAATGACACCCGCGACTACCTCACCGCGGGCCAGAAATTCAACGAGTGGGAGTTGCAGGGCATCCCTCTACGTCTTGAGATTGGACCGAAAGACCTCGAAAAAGGTGTCGTCACGACCTCTCGCCGCGACGTCCAAGGCGAGAAAGGGACGATCGAGATCTCGGAGAACTTCGCCAAAGACATCGCCGCCCTCCTCGAAACCATCCAATCCGACCTCTTCCGCCGCGCAGACGAAGCGTACCGTGCGCACCGCAAGCGGGTGTCGGACTGGAAAGACTTCGTCCCCGCGCTGAACGACAAAAACGTGTGCATCATCCCCTTCTGCGAGGAAGAGGCCTGCGAGGATGAGATCAAAAAGTCGAGCGCGCGTACGGACGAGGGCGACTCCGTCGCTGAAGACGCGAGAGCGCCGGCTATGGGCGCCAAGAGTCTCTGCATTCCGTTTGAGCAGTTCGATCTGCCCGAGGGGACGAAGTGCTTAGGACCTACTTGTGAGCGTGCGGCGAAGCACTGGACCATGTTTGGGAGGAGTTACTGAGCGTTGCCGGGCTTGAGGGAAGTTTGCCGGTATGGTGTATTATGAATTACGTCGCGTTCAAGCAGAGTAGAGTAGAACCGCATGATGGGAAATGGAAACATGTGGATGGGGACGGTCCAAATGCCATGGCCAATGTCCCATATCCGCATTATGTTTTATCCGCTTGCACTTAACCGTGGCCAGTGTCTGACGACATGTTGCGTCCGTAGCTGCCACCTAAGTCAACAGTCAGTTTATCTCTCTTTTGTCCTTCGTCACCTCCCGTTGCTCCCTCTACACATTACCGCAGCATGTTGTAGGCCACCGACCTCCAACACAGAGTCCGACAGTCACGCACCCGCAAGCATGCTCGACCCCTTCCCCTTCCCCGCGCCGCTCGTCCTGCAGCAGGCCATCCGGCCCTTCGCCGACTACTTCTGCCTGACGACGCTGCCGCTGCACATCCACGAAGTGTTCTTCTTCGCCTTCTTCTACCAAGTCATCAACGCCTACCTCTCGCCGCCGCTGTCGCGGGCCCTGTTCCCGCGCGCCTACGCCGCGCTGAACCGGCGCTCGCGCATCAACTGGGACGTGCATGTCGTCAGCCTGCTGCAGTCGCTGCTCGTGTGCGGCACCGCGCTGTGGGTCATCTGGTGCGATGAGGAGCGTGGCGAGATGAATTGGCGTGGCAGGATCTGGGGATATACAGGAGCTGGAGGCTTCCTGCAGGCCATGGCGGCGGGTTACTTCTTGTGGGACTTGGTCGTCAGCACGGTGCATTTTGGCGTGTTTGGCGCTGGGCTGTGGGCGCATGCTGTAGCGGCGTTGACGGTGTTTAGTCTGGGTTTTGTGAGTCTCTTCCTCCCCTCATTCCCTCGACGCTCGTACTTGCACCCTTTGCGCGAGAGAGACCAGTGTGGACTGGCATGGCTACAGTGGCTAACATACAAGTGTCGCTTGTGATGCACAGCGACCCTTTGTCAACTTCTACGGCCCCATCTTTATTCTGTACGAGCTCTCCTCGCCCTTCTTGAACATCCACTGGTTCCTCGACAAGCTCTCCCTGACCGGCTCCAACCTGCAACTCATCAACGGAATCTTCCTTACGACCACCTTCTTCTTCTGCCGCCTCTTCTGGGGCGCCTACAGCAGCTGGCGCGTGTTCGGCGACATCTACCGCGCCATGGTCGTCCAGGGCGTCCTCTACGGCACCGCGGCGCCGGGCGGCGCGGTCGTGGGCGGCGCGGTCGTGGGCGGCGCTCCCGCCGATTACGGGCCCAAGAGCGACATCATGGCGTTTGTGCCGCCGGAGGCGGAGAGGCTGGTGCCGGTGTGGCTGGCGGCGGCGTACATGGGCGCGAATCTGGTGCTGAACGCGCTGAACTATTACTGGTTCAGTCGCATGATCCAGACGATTCGCGCCAGGTTCGAGCCGCCGCTGGGGACCAAGGGCGTTGGCAAGGGAGGGTCGAAGGGAGAGGAGAAGGGGGCGGGTAGAGGGGAGAGGGGGGAGCAGCCGATGATGGCGAGGGGCGTGTACGCAGATGGGCGGAAGACGGTCGAGGTCGAGAAGAGGGAGGTTCGGACGCGGCGGAGGGGATGATTGCGCATTGGCGTATTGGGAGGTGCCGCGGCGGTACGTGCCTCCGCTGGTGGTGCAGCTGCGGCGTTGTGTCCTGTTCTGTGCTCTGCATTTCCTCGTCTGCCCTAGAGTCTCCTGACTCGCATCCTCTCCGTACTTCTTTGTTTCTGCGGCGGCTTCCATTGTCGGGCCTCAGCCGGGCGTTGTTGGCCATGCGTTCACCTGCATTCTGAGCCTACCTGCATTGGTTTTTTCAATCCTGCGGGGTGGACACGGCGCCACGTCCTCTAGTCATAGATGTCACGATTCACGACGTAGCAGCTCCGAATTACGCTCAGTAGTACGAAACGTAGACCGACTCCTGACATATAGACGGCACTCCTGTCCATCGTGTTGATAGTACTGTCATTGAAGCAGAATCCAGTCTGGGCACACGACCCTGCCATTACCCAAGACGGAACGCCGAAACCCAAACGTAGGTCGTGAGAGACAGTGCCCTCACTATCACATGGCCTTATGGAGACCCCCAAAAAAGCACATCTCGAAGAGAGCCAAACACCACTGCGAAGTGTGCATCCCACCCCGATAGCAGCTCTGCAAATCATGTGTTTCCATGACGTCTCCCCTCCCCAGCCGTTGTGGCCGACTCACTCTCTTTCCTCCACCACCACCTTTGATCCACGGCTCTCCGCTACTGCATGACGCTCTTGTTGGTCCCGTTCCTCAAGATTTCCTGCACCCACGTCGGCCAGCCCCTCAGCCCACTCAAGAAGCCCAGGCTGCCGCCAAGGATGATCTGGCCGCTGCGGCCGCTGAAGATCTGCTTGGCGATTGCGTCGGCGACCTCCTCGGGCGTGATGACGACCTCACCCGCCTTGGCGAGCGCGTCCTCGTACGAGGCGATCAGCGTCGTGCGGCACCAGGTCGGATGGATGACGCTGGTGCGGACCTGGGGCGCGTGGTAGCGGTGGCGCAGCTCTTGGGCGAGGCCTTCGTGCAGCGAGAGCACGGCCGACTTGGTGCCGCAGTAGTCGACGAGGCCGGCGACGGAGATGAACGAGGCCATTGACGCGGTCGCGAGCACGTGCCCTTTCTTGGCGGCGATCATGTCCGGGAGGAAGGCTTGCAGCGTATAGTAGTGGGAGAGGAAGTTGACGTCGAACAGCTTCTTGAGATACTCGGGCGACGTCTCTAAGATGGTGTGGCCGTGGGCGATGCCGGCGTTGTTGATCAGGATGCTGGGCTTGCCTACCGTCCGCCTGATCTCCTCGGCCACCGCTTTGACGGCTTCAAGGTCCGTGATGTCGCACTTCTTGAAGATGAGGCCGCTGTTGTTGGAGATGTCCTTGTGCGGCTCCACAACGTCCAAGATCACGACCTTGACGCCCTTCGCGGCGAGTCGATCGCAGACCAGAGCTCCGATGCCGTTGCTGCCACCGGTCACAACGGCGATTTCCTGGCTCCAATTCCACACGGCTTGGTTCGTGGGATTCCAGTTGTTCAGGGACAGGTCGTTCAATGCGCGGTTCAGCGTCTGACCGACGCCGAGAGCGAACAGCCACTTCAGCGTGGTTCTGAGGCGGCGGATGTTGGTAGCAGACAAGTTCTTCTGCAGGAAGAGCATTATTGGATCACGGAGACGGGGAGGACCATAGTTGAGGATGGCAAGGAGCGTGCCGGTCACGGTTGGTGTCAGGGCTGCGCGCTTGATGATGGAAGTCATCCTCGCGACTGTCTGGCGGTCGAGTAGCTCAGAGACGATAGGGGGCGATGGCGAGGATGTATAGATTGCAGTGGATAGACAACAGTCAGACCAGATACAGTCAGAGAGAGAAGAGCACAGAAGAAGAAGAAGAGGAAGAAGACGAAGGGAAGAAGAAGGAGGAGGAGGAGGAGGAGGAGAGGCCAAGAGAAGTGAGCGAGCACGGGAGCCACATAAGGCAAGGCAGAGTGAGGTGAGGAGAAAGACCAAGCACTGGGATGGTTTTGCGGGGTAAGCGTCCGCCTCGGTCGACTCCGTAAGCGCGACTGAGAGGGTAAGGGGGTGGTTTGTCTTGTTCGCTTGTCGTTCCACTTGGAGTTTGTGCCCGTGGGAGGTGCTTGCAATCCCTGGGCTGTGCCTCAAGATGTTCAGCTTTATATCAGGGGCAGTCAGGCAGTCGTGGGTTGTCCGACTACTAACAACTTATAGCAGGAGAGGTGCGAATTGGAGTCGAGGTGATCTGCCACTAAGCACTGTTCAGGCAAGTCGAGCGTCCACGGGCCATCTTCGGCCCAGTCGCGCTCGACGACACGCCAACTTTCAACTCTCTCGACTCCAGGTACCTCAGGCGCAAAGTCACCGTGATACCGCTGATGTCTCCAGCACGGCTCTGCCACATCAACGGTACCCTCACGCCCTTCCTGTATCCCTTTCTCACCGAGCAGTGCCTTCGCTCAATACAGCGAAGTCTTCGATCTCCGGCTCGAAGATGCAATCACTATAGCACCGCCACAACCTCCATCACCTCTCAGGATCCGTTGCCAACTACCCCAGCCACTACTTCCCCTTCAGAAGACGAAGAAACCATAGATCTCTCCTATCTCGATCCTTCTCCTGAGTCATACTCTCTCACACCTTTCACGGACCATTGCACTCTGCAATTGAATGCCGGAGCAGGCGGTCATGGCTGCGTTGCCTTTTTGCGAGAGAAATACATAGCGGCTGGCCCTGCCAACGGTGGCGACGGTGGGTCAGGAGGCAATGTCTACATACAGGCAGTCCGTGGCGAAACCTCTCTCCACAAGCTCGCCCGTCGCGGCATCCTTAAAGCAGGCAGAGGGAAGAATGGGCAAGGCAAAGGCCAAGGAGGCGAACGAGGGGACGATCTGCTCGTTACCGTACCCGTAGGCACTGTTGTCAGAGAGATATGGCGGCAGGATCGTGTGGCGGATGAAGAAGAGCGGTACGCCCGCGAGCGCGGATCTTTCTTCGGCGCCGACAGCAGTGAAGAGCCAGCGGCAGAGGGCGAGAGCAAGCAAGGACAGTGGAGACGGGACAAATGGCTTCTGTATCCGGGTGCCCTACCCTCTAGTTTCACCACTGCGGAGTTTCCTGCACTACCAAGACCGAGGAAGAGTAATCTCACCATGTCACAGCCGCAAGCTCCTATCAAACTGGACTTGGACAAACCGATGGAAGCACCTATGCTGCTGGCAGCGGGTGCGATGGGTGGTCTCGGAAACCCGCACTTTGTGACGAGGAGCATACCAAGGCCGAAGTTTGCGACGAAAGGGGAGGTGGGAATGAGGTTGCAACTGCAGTTGGAATTAAAGCTTTTGGCGGACGTAGGGCTTGTGGGATTGCCTAACGCAGGGAAGAGTACCTTACTACGAGCCATCACCAACTCTAGACCAAGGGTGGGAAATTGGGCCTTCACGACACTCCAACCGAATATTGGCACCGTTGTCTTGGACAACCACAAGGGCCGGCCCGGGTTAAGGAGCTTGACAAAATACGGAGAGCCCAGGACGAGTTTCTCCATAGCAGACATCCCTGGCCTGATCGAGGACGCTCACCTAGACAAAGGTCTCGGTCTCGGCTTTCTCCGCCACATTGAGCGCGCCGCAGTCCTGGCCTTCGTCGTCGACCTCTCCGCGGGCGACGCAGTCGCAGCGCTGCAAGGCCTGTGGAATGAAGTGGGCGAGTACGAGTCCCTCCGCGACCATGACCTCAACATCGAAACGGAGACGCGTATCGAGACCGAGAACGGCCTCGTCAAATGGAAACCCATGGGCAGCGGCAGCATCTCTCCGGCCTTTGACGACGATGACGACCCGGGCACTCACGACCCCTCCGAACCCTTCATGCTCGACGCGGGCTCCGCGCGTGAGCTGCCGCCGCTCTCGCTGCCGCCTATCTCGGCGAAGCCGTGGTTCGTCGTCGCTACTAAAGCTGATCTGCCAGAAACGCGCGAGAACTTCGCGGCGCTGCAGGCGTATCTGAAGGCGGTTGCGGATGCAGAGTTTGAGCATCCGAGCAGGACGAAGAATGCGTGGAGGAAGAACTTGCATGCGGTGCCAGTCAGTGCTATCAAGGCGGAAGGGGTGTCGCGCATTCCGGAGGTGGTGGTGCAGTTGCTAGATGAGTGAGAGATTGAGCGTCGAGAGGGCAATGTCATGTTGCTTCGCAGAGTGTACTATCCGTGCCGTAGGAGGGGAGAGGAGAGCTCTTCGCTGACGAAAGCTCCCACACTCCAGCACGGACAATGATGTACAAGGTCAGGCCACAGAATTCCTCGTGCAACTTTTGCTGGGGTCCTTCGCTGTGCCTGCACGAAGACTTTTGTGGCTCGACCTCGTACATCATAGAAAAGACGTTCTCATCTTCCGAAGACGCGTACCTCTGTCTATAGAACACCCATCTCTTGCTTTTTGCAGCGAAACGTACGACAATATGTCTAACCAAAGAGCTATCGCAGGTTGAAATGCGTGACTCAATCATACCTTATACAGACCTAAGTCTTGATGCATCTCTGTTCAGGATACCAAAGCCTGATACGTAGAAGTGAAAGACTTGTCACAATTTACCTTCGTGCTGTTTCCATGAGACTAGACCGCACTGTCCCCCGACTACAGGTCACTGGTCACGGCAGTCAGACACCAGACTTCTGCGAAGACGACTACAGCTCATAGTGGAAGCAGTGTTGGTTCTACTGGCCTCTTACTGCCGCTTCTGCTACCGGCTATTGCGCAAGACGTACAAGCACATCTGTCAGATAACACAGGTCATGGATCCCAGGCGACAGTTGGTAGTAGATTGCAACTCTGGAGTGTCTCGACTGCCACGACTGGTGACCTTTAGTCGCCCCTTCTCCGAATCTTGTTGAGCACGACTCGAGTCTGGCCAAGGCTCAATGGTAGGCAGCTCAGCGCAAAAGCCCTCGGACTGACAAAACCTCTGTTCTTCGCAACCGGGCTTTGCGTGGCTGGCCATCTCCTGGAGAGCACCAGATATGCAGCTGCCTTTACAAACCGGAGCCTGCTCCGGAACCGTACAATGGGAGGTGTGGAGGCGCTTGCGGTTGAGTGAAGGAGGGAACCTCCTACGAATCACTCGGGTTGTGGGCTGTTGCGCCTGACATGCCGTCGTTTGGCTAACTCGGGGTCAACTGTAGAATGCAAGCCAAGACGCCTCTGTGTGAGCGCTGCGACTGCGTCAAGTACGCCATCGTCGACGATGCGACTTGCCGTGGGCAGAAGCGTCCTGGTGCATGCTCTACTATCCGGCGGCTTGGTTTGAGCTTCAAAGTCGGTTGCTAACGGCACTGGAGGTACCTGAGCACGCAAGTCAAAATATGGGAAACCAGACTCGACGATGCGAGGAGCAGGAAAGTGCGATGCACACTGGGTAGGTTAGCGGTACCTTTTTAGCCGAGCTGTGCCTTGCTCCTTTTACCCTCGCCGTTGATCGTAGGAAGCACGTCTGGATTCGAGAGCCAATAGCATCACTCAGAGGCGAGCCGTCAGAGTCGGCATATTATTGAGGCTGAATCTCACGTCCAGTATACCCGCGCCAGGACTTCTTACACGGCTTCCCCACAACTGCAGCAATCCCCGCATTCTATCGGTCCAGCTTCTCCTTCTATTATCCGGCAGGTTCTCACAAGAAGCCTGTAGCAGGCCCGTCAATACGATGGCCAATTCAAAAGAGCCATCTTGTGCCGTCGAGCAGTTGTGCTTCATCCCGCAAACATGGCAGTTCTCCTGGCATGGCTGCGGCTAGCTCTCTGGCTCCTCACTTTCTCCTGGTCCTCGGTGCCGGGCGTTCTTGCACAGAACACCCCCGTCACGACCTGGCCTCTGCATGATGATGGCCTAAACAAGTACGTCCAGTGGGATCACTTCAGCTTCAAGGTGGATGGCAAGAGATTGTTCGTCTTCTCCGGGGAGATGCATTACTGGCGTCTGTAAGTGATCGCAACACCTTGGCCGTGTAACGCGGTCCAGCATGAGTGGTCTGACGATGCATCAGCCCCGTCAAAGAGATGTGGCCAGACATCCTGCAGAAGATCAAGGCTTCTGGCGCCAATGCCTTTTCCTTCTATGGGAACTGGGCCTACCATGCTCCAAATGCAACGACTGTCGACTTCCAGAGCGGCAGCCGCGATTTTACCCAGCTGTTTGATATTGCACGCAGTCTAGGCCTGTACGTGATTGTCAGGCCCGGATCCTACGTGAATGCAGAGGCCAACGTACGTGTTTTCCGTGGTGTCTGATTTACCTATACTGACTGGAAGTAGGCTGGTGGTCTTCCCCTGTGGATCACCACTGGTGCCTACGGCAGCCTCCGAAACAACGATACTCGGTAAGGACGGATTTCGCAAACCCATATGCGCAGCTGCTGACCAACATCACCAGTTATACCGCAGCATGGGAGCCTTACATGACAGAGTTCGCCTCGCTCACTAGCGGACATGAGGCTGGCATTGGCGGAAATGCTTTCCAATACCAGATCGAGAACGAGTATGGCCAGCAGTGGATTGGTGATCCCACGCTGAGAGTACCTAACGAAACCGCCATCGATTACATGGTACTCCTTGAGGAGAACGCCAGAAACAATGGCATCGCCATCCCCTTGATGCACAACAACCCCAACATGTACAGCCGTTCCTGGTCCAAAGACTGGTCAAACGAAAGAGGGAACGTCGACGTTTACGGAGTGGATTCGTACCCAGCGTGTTGGAGCTGCAACCTGGACGAGTGCACCGGCACCAACGGTGCTTACGTCGCTTTCAAAATCCAGTTGTACTACGACCACTTTCAGTCCGTTGCACCCACACAACCCGGCTTCTTGCCAGAGTTTCAGGGAGGCAGCTACAACCCCTGGGGAGGTCCCCAAGGCGGTTGTGGAAGCAACACCGGCGCCGACTTTGCGAATCTTTACTACCGCCACAACATCGCCGAAAAGTCCACTGCAATGAGTCTTTATATGATGTATGGCGGCACGAACTGGGGAGCTATCGGAGCCCCTATTGTTGCTACAAGCTACGACTACTCGGCGCCCCTTTCAGAGGACCGCTCGATTGGCAGCAAGTTCTACGAGACGAAGAACCTTGCTCTGTTCACGAGGGTGGCAGAAGACCTGCGAATGACCGAGCGTCTTGGCAACAGCACTGCATACTCGACCAATTCTGCGATCCTGACCACCGAGCTCAGAAACCCATCGAACAACGCTGGCTTCTACGTCACCGTACACGCCGACACCACATCGTCTTCTGTTGAGTCGTTCCAACTGAACGTCAATACGTCGAGGGGCGCTCTTACTATCCCTCAGAACGGGTCGATCATCCTGAACGGGCATCAGTCCAAGATCATTGTCACTGATTTCAACTTCGGGAACAGAAGTTTGCTGTACTCCACTGCGGAGGTGTTGACCTATGCAGTGTTTGACGGTGCCCCCGCTCTCGTTCTCTGGGTTCCAGATGGAGAGTCTGGCGAGATCTACATCAAAGGCGGACGGCCAGCGCAAGGACAAGGCCAAAGCGGCCAAGGTCAGAATGGTCAGGGTCAGAGCGGCCAAGGTCAACAAGGAAACCCCTACCAAGGACAAGGCCAGTATGGACGAGACCACAACGCCGGGCGCCTAACCGTTGCAAACTCCTGGCAGCACGCAAGCTCGAACCCCTGGAGCAACGGTGCCTCAAATCACTGGCGACGTGCTGCTTCGAACGTCCGGAGCTCCGCGGATGCGCAGGGTCTCCTCGTCAGTTTCACTCAGCAGAAAGGTATGACTGTCGTGCAGCTTGACGACGGTCTGCGAATTGTCATTGTTGACAGAACATCCGCTTATCCATTCTGGGTTCCTACGCTGACCGCAGATCCATCTGCGCCGGTCAACGAGACGGGTAAGCCTCTATCCATTTAGACTCTCGTTCTCTGTTTTACTGACTCCAGCCTCCAGTGCTCGTTCAAGGTCCATACCTGGTCCGTGGCGCTTCCATGAGTTCAGATGCGCAGACAATTGAGTTGACGGGGGATTACACCAACGCGACAGCCGTTGAAGTGTTCGCCGCGGAGAGCGTCAACACGATATCCTGGAACGGCCAGAGTCTCAAGACAACCAAAACGCAGTATGGCAGCTTGACAGCGCAAGTCGCTGCTCCAGACACCAAAGGCTTCTCTCTACCGGCACTTGGGCCTTGGAAAGTTCACGACAGTCTTCCTGAGCGCCTTCCCAGCTACAGCGACTCCGGTCCAGCCTGGGTTGCTGCCAGCCACATGACAACCACCAATCCCAGCCCGCCTGCTACTTTGCCTGTGTTGTACGTAGACGAGTATGGCTTCCATAATGGAATTCATCTATGGAGAGGATACTTTAGCGGAGCAGCGACCGGGGTTTTCCTCAATGTTCAAGGAGGTCAGTACAATTACATCGCCCACCACTGCCACATTCTCCCGGGCCTATCCTAGCCATCCAAACCAGACACATACACTGACACTGGTCTCAGGGACTGCTTTCGGATGGAGTGCCTGGCTCAACGGCGTCTTCGTCGGCTCTTTTCTCGGCAACTTTACCCAAACAGCTGGGAACATGTCCCTCTCCTTCTCAAACGCCACAGTCAATGCTGGTGAGAACGTGCTGCTCGTCATGCAAGACAACAACGGCCACGATCAAACATCAGGCGCCTTGAACCCTCGTGGCATCATGAATGCCACTCTTTTGGGCGGCTCCAACTTCACTGCCTGGAAGGTCGCCGGTACCGCAGGTGGTGACAACCACTACGGTCTCCTTGACAAGATCCGCGGCGGACTCTCCGAAGGTGGCTTGACCGCAGAGCGTCTGGGCTGGCACCTCCCAAGTTTCGACGACTCTGCCTGGAACACGAGCTCCCCCTCCACGGGCTTCTCCGGACCGGGCGTGCATTTCTACCGCACCGTCGTGCCGCTCAACGTCCCCGCCGGCCTCGACGTGTCGTTGGCGTTCGTGCTCAGCGCGCCCAGCTCGCAGAAGTTCCGCGCGCAGCTCTTCGTCAACGGATACCAATACGGACGATTCAATCCGTACATTGGGCATCAGGTCAACTTCCCAGTGCCGCCGGGCATCCTCGACTACTCCGGGGACAACACGATCGCCCTGGCCGTGTGGGCGCAGAGCGAGGAGGGCGCGCAGGTCGGCATTGACTGGAACGTGCAGTATGTTGCGGCGTCGTCGTTCGATGTCAAGTTCGATGGGTCTTACCTGAGGCCCGGCTGGACGCACGAGAGGCTGATGTTTGCTTGATCGAAGACGGCTTGTATTGGCCGAGGAGATGTTGGTATAGATTGCCAGCCAAGGAACCGAAATACTGGCTGCTCTCCCTCGTCGTGTGTTGACTATCTCCAACACGTCAGAGAGTCGGTATCTTGTGCTCAGATAGACCATATAGACCATATAGACGAGTGACAGCCTTTGTCACGACCGGTGACGATATCACACATATGCGTGATTAGACCACCGCCTCTTCTGTGATGCCACTCCGCAACGCCAACTCACCCTCTGCACGCCGTTCCACTGCCACCTTGGAGAACACGCGAAATCTGTCCAGCGGTCCCAGCATTCTGAAGCGGCTACCTCGTGGTGGAGAGCCACCACCTGGTCCCAAGCGCATCCAGCCTCGCTCGAGGCGCGAAACGCAGCCGGACGGTGCAAGCAGGGGCAACTCTACCAACGCTCGGTTGCCCATGGGGCATCAACCTTGGCCATGATCGAGTGCCCGTGCCCCTCGTCGGTCTATTCCGGCTGGTGTTTCGCCCATGGACGATTGCCGACCGCCGACGTTCGAAAACGCGGTCGCCGGACGAGAGACGACGCCGGCAGCAGTCGGGCAGCGCTCGCGAGTGCGCAGAGGGGCCTGGCCGGTTGCGCTTCCCCAAGTCTGCACCGTCTGTTCCAGCGCTCGAGGTGGCGCGTTCGCGAAAGTGATTCTAACTACGTTTGTTGCGGGCGCTCGCCCCCCGGCCTCCCCCTCGGCAACGCAGACGATCCTTGCTCGATGTGGAAGCTAACCGTCACCGGCGCGGACACCTGCATCTGGGTTGGCGGCGAGCAAGGCCGAATCGTAGAACATCGCGTCCCGACGTCCGGGAAGGTTCGAGTTACATGTTGGTCTGTTGCGGGTCCGAGTTGCACGCCTGCGTCTGTACGTGAGCGGCGAGACTGGACAAACCCATGCGAGGAGCACGTACGTGTCGTGGGACGCCCGGTACGTTGGAGCACCCTCCCGAGACCTCGGTGACTTCCGGGGTCGCCTCGGTAGATGCCAGGTATTAAAGTTCTGGGGTGCAGTAGAAGCTCTGTCTGCGGTCAGCGACCAGTAGCAGGTCATCATCCCTGCTGCTTGTACGGCGGCGACTAGCAAGCGCTTCGATGGCCGCGAAACTGACTCGTCGCGTGTTCGGAGTGTGTGCTTCGAAGGACGGAGGATGTAACCTGCAACGTTCGACGAACGGTTCGATTCGGTCCCCATCCAATGCGCATGTGCAGGTGGCATGCATCGAACAGCTGTAGCACGAACTCGCAACGAAGTCTTCCTTCCCAGCAGAAGCCCGACGTCGACTACCCCAAGGGTAATCGATCTATACCTCTCGGCTGCCTCTGCTACTCCACACCTAAAGGGCGCCTATTTAGCCTTCCATATCACTCTGCGTAGCGCGGCCGAGAGTGCGGCCGCGGATCGATGCTATTTGTTCGTCGCGGTGAGTCTGGCAGTCGGCTGAAGAGTGGTTCGAGAGTCGGACCAGCTCGTCGACTGTGGTTCAAGGATTGAGCCGTAATGAGCAGATGTAACTGAATGGCACGGGTGGAAGCTTCAGAAGACCCTAAGGCAGCGGCGTGTGAACGCATGCAGGCGGCCAGGGAGTCGACGTTGACTCGGTGCGCGATGAGGCCGTCAGCGCTAGCAACAAGGCTCACGGCCACGACCAGGTCCTCCAACCTCCCGTCACCGAACACCACCCAACCTCCCGCCAAGTCGCTGCTGCACACTTCCCCACAGGAACGAAGTCGCCGGACGCTACTGGCTGCTGCAGGCTGGGGCCGAGGTGTCGGTGCGAGAACCGCTGGGGCAACAAGAGCGGCTGGAAGTAGGCCATGGGGTTCGCTGATGCCGGACTGGCCTCGTGGTCCCGTGCATCTGTGTGCTGCAGCCGGTTAAAGTGCAGCTGCAGGATAGTCGAATGTAACCTGCCCCCCGCCTGGCTGCAAGCCGACTGCAGCTGTGTCCCCCGGGTCGGTATGTGAAGGTGCGGAGTCAACGGCGCTCATAATGTGACTCTCTGCCCTCCGAGACACGCTTTCTTTCTGCTGCACCGAGAGTAGGCAGGCAGGCAGGCAGGCAGGCAGGCAAGCAGGCATACAGGGTATTGCCTTTCCACTCAGACAAACGCATCTTCTCTCTCTCCATCTTTCCCGAGCACTGCTACTTGACACCAAGTTCTGTACGCTTCGTTCTCGAAACCAGTCCGCAATCATGCCTGGACTCGCGGCCACGGCCGACACGTCTCGTGTCGAGGCGCCTGTCACCATGAAGGCCTACCTCATGTGTGCTTTCGCCAGTTTCGGCGGCATCTTCTTCGGTTATGATATTGGTTACATTGGCTCCGTCTTCGGCATGCCTTTCTTCAGTAAGGAGTCGCCTGCCCCGGGTGGGCATTGGCGAAAGATGACTGACCGCTTGTCCTCTATCAGTTCACACCTTCACTGGCCTACCCTACCCGCCCGCCAACGCGACTCCTGCACAAGCTGCCGAGTTCGCCATCTCCCCATCGAACACCTCGTTGATCACATCGATCCTCTCTGCTGGTCAGTACTGCCAAAACTTGTCAATGCCCCGTTTCATCTCCTGACTTGATATACAGGTACTTTCTTCGGAGCCTTGATCGCTGGTGACTGCGCCGATTTCTTCGGAAGGAGGACCACGATCATCGGAGGCTGCTTCATCTTCATCGTCGGCATCATCCTGCAAACCGCCTCGACCACGGTTGGTCTACTCTCCGGCGGACGCTTCATTTCCGGACTGGGTGTCGGTTTTGAATCCGCAATCGTCATCCTGTACATGTCCGAGATTGCGCCAAAGAAGGTCCGCGGTGCACTTGTCGCTGGCTACCAGTTCTGTATCACCATTGGGATTCTCCTCGCGTCCTGCGTCGACTACGGAACTCAGAACCGCCTCGACAGCGGCTCTTACCGCATTCCGATCGCCATTCAATTCCTGTGGGCTCTCATCTTGGGCGGTGGTATCGCGACGCTGCCGGAGTCTCCGAGATACTGGGTCAAGCGCGGCAAGACCGAAAAGGCCATCAAGGCGCTTGCGAGCTTACGCGGTCAGCCACAGGATTCTGAGTACATTCAGGCTGAGATTTCTGAGATCATCGCCAACCACGAGTATGAACTGCAAGTCGTTCCTCAGGTACGTGGTCCGAATTCTTTCATCCTTGCACGATCAGCTTGTTTCTGACAATGTGCACACAGGGAAGTTACTTCTCCTCCTGGGCAAACTGCTTCAAGGGCTCGCTCTGGCACCAGCAGAGCAATCTGCGCCGCACGATCCTCGGTACCTCCCTACAGATGATGCAGCAGTGGACCGGTGTCAACTTCATCTTCTACTTCGGTACTCGCTTCTTCATCCAGCTCGGAACCATCAAGAATCCCTTCTTGATCTCTCTGATCACAACGCTTGTGAACGTCTGCTCGACTCCAATCTCTTTCTGGACCATTGAGAGATTCGGGCGTAGGCCCCTTTTGATCTACGGCGGGTTGGGAATGTTGTCTTGCCAGTTCATTGTTGCCATTGTGGGAACAGCCGTTCCGGTCAGCAACACTTCTGCAACTTCCGCCATGATCGCCTTCATCTGTCTCTCCATTTTCTTCTTCGCCTCCACATGGGGGCCAACCGCTTGGGTCGTCATTGGCGAGACATTCCCCCTTCCTATCCGAGCCCGCGGTGTTGCTCTCTCGACCGCGTCCAACTGGCTGTGGAACTGCGTAAGTTGCTCCCTAGCCATCGGGCAAGGAGCACGTCACTAACGCACGTTTCCACAGATCCTCGCCGTCATCTCCCCCTACTTCGTCGGTGAGCAGTACGGCAACCTCGGTCCCAAGGTGTTCTTCATCTGGGGCGGTCTCTGCACCTGCGCCACCGTCTACGCCTACTTCCTCGTCCCGGAGACCAAGGGCCTCACCCTTGAGCAGGTCGACCGGATGTTGGAGGAGACGACGCCACGCACCAGCGCCAGGTGGCGCCCGACGACCACATTTGCCGCTGACATGGGCATGGCTGCTGACGGCACGCTGAAGGAGGAGATCGTGCACGACGTCGAGAGGAAGGGCAGCACTTACTAAAACTGGCTGATTTTGCGCGAGCGTGGGAGAAGCGGATGAGGGGAGACAGGGACCTTCAAGTGCGCGTATAAGGAGTGGGGGCTTTGTGTTGCCGCAGGTTGCATAGTCCACTGCAACGCCCCAATTGAGGTCGTCCATGATCGGTGCGCCGAAGTGAAGCGGAACGAAGTGTACTCGTGATTGCTCTCACCGTTCTTACAAAGCACCATGCGGCAGAATTCACCCCCTCCCATTCGTGTCAGTAGAACGAGCGGCCAGCAGAGTGCAAGGTGTGTGCCATTCTCAGCAACACCGACTTGGTTAGACTGATCCGTTCGATATCACGTCATTCGCCTTGACGACATCGCGGCAGTTGTACACCACTGGGCATCCCCAATGCACTTCCCAGCAGCAGTGGAGCTAACGCATCAACAAGTGTGGCGGAGGTGACCGTTGCGTCGTGAATACTGCGATGCAGTCTGGCTCCCCCACGACCGACCGCTGCTGACATAGCAGGTTGCAGCGGCTCCACAGGCTGACCAACCACATCCGCCACTCCTCCACCGATTCCTTCTTCGTTAGATGGTCCTGGGTTGGGGCAGCTCAGCTGCGACCGCGACGACCACGGCCGGTCACGGGACGTAGCTGCTGGCCAAGCGTGACGGTTCACGCTTGTGTTGGTCGGTTGTTGTCAGGGGCAACGGCGGTTGTGGCGGTGCGCGCATCTCGACGTCCGGGCCGTTGGTGCTTCGTCTCACACCTTGACCGTGATGCTCTGTCAAGGTCCGGCCGGACTTGTCTCTTTGCTGGATGTGGTTCTCGTAGGTCATGTGAGATGTTGAACCCATGTTTGACGCCTTCGGATAACCTGGACGTGTTCCTGTGGTCTCTGCCGGCGCTGCGGGACCATCGTGGCCCTCCAGCTGCGCAGCTGGACTCGACTCCACCAACCCGATGTTCTGCGCGGTCTGCTTCGACTCCGTGGCCTGTGCTACGGTCTGTTGATGGTCAATCTGCCCGACCGGCCTCCTCAGCCTTTCCGACGTCTGTTGGTTCTCGATTCGGTTCTACGGTGTCTGTGGCACGGTCGCTGTCGTCTTCCCTCGTCGCCGACTCTGCCTTCCACTCTCTGGAGTCTTCGGCCATCTGTCTAGCCTTGTTGATAGTCCGGCGCCATACCATCCAGAGTGTGGCGCTTCGGCGGCTTTTGTGGCCGCCAGGTCGTTGATACCAAAAACGAATCGCCGCGAGAAGCTCGCCCGTCCGAGTAGATGTGCCTTCCGGCCAGAGCCCACAGGCGGTGTGGTAGCGGCCTGGGCTTGATGGCGGTAGCTATACAACGATGTCAACGATGCCGTTGCTGAGTGAGCATGAACCGAGGGCGATCGAGGCAGGGCTGGGCCGACTGCTCCGTCCGGTGTCGGACTGGAGGCAATCGGTTGGAGACTGTTGGCGGTGGGGTTCGACCGGCGCAACGATCTATACGCTGTCCTGACTCGCCCACACGTGGAGAGTTCATGACCGTAGACAAGGCACAGCTGTGGACAAGGACGGTTTTGGCATGCTGTATGGCAGAATGGAGTTCCCTTCGGATTCGCGGTGTGGGCGTCGATATCAATCACTGGCCGTGGCAGCCGAAGTGTGGTATAACCTGCCGTTCTCAGCTGCCACGATCTCTTAGTCCTGGTCGCGGTAAGGACAGCCAGAGGAATCACATCGCATCGGACTTGAAACGCTGGATGCCTCCAGAGTGTGTGCTATTGCATGTGCTTGCTGCTTGAAGGTGTTTTGGAGGCACCTAGTGTTCCATGACTATCGGGGAGTAATTATCAGTGCATGATCGCGAAGTGACATTATGAACCTCACACTGATTTCAACCCTTAGCACGTCGAGCAGATTCGCTGAGAGTCATGAAGAAACTGCCTATCATGCCACTGTCGAGAGCATGCGTCACACTAGATAATCTGAAGTATTGAACTCTGTTTCCAGTCTGTCTATCTGCCTCCGTATCTACAGCTTCGCCGACGCATACTCAACATGCTCTACGGCCTGCTTCACATCAGGATCAATGTCGGCATGTTCGGTGGGCTTCCAGTGCGAGCCGGGAACGAAAGTCGGTGAGTTGTAGAAGAGGTCGTCCATGTCCTCCAAATTGAGACCCTTGGTCTCTGGGAGAAAGGCCCAGAAGAAGATCGCACTCGTGATGTTGCATACGACAAAGATGATGTAGAAGCGCCAGCCGATGGCGTTGATGGCGATCGGCGTCACTTGCCCGATCATGGTGTTGAAGGCGAAGGATGTCATGGCGCCCCAGGATACGCCCTTGATCCGCAGAGCCGTCCCGAAGAGCTCGGCAGGGATGGCCCAGGAAAGCGGCCCCGAGGTGAGGAAGAAGACACCGTTGAAAACCAGCGTCATGACAATAAAAGCCCAATGCGCACCGTTGTTGCTCGACGAGGCCGGGAAACTGGTTATGAGAGCGGCGTTTATTATGAAGGTGATACTCATCGCGATGGAGCCCCAGATCTCGAGAGGTCTCCTGCCGATCGAGTCAATCACCAAGATAGTTCCCATCGTGCCGAGGAAAGCGACGATTGCGTTGCAAGCTTGGATCAGAAGTGTGGTGCCGGTAGGTATACCGATCTGAGCGAAAATCTGCGGCGAGAAGTACTGGATAGCACTGACGCCCGTCATCTGGCAACTCGCCTGTATCATCATGACGATAATGGTGCGACGGAGTTCAGGCCAGCCCTTGAAGAGATTGAGATAGGTCTTCGACTTCTGCAAATGCTCCGCTTGAATCTGGGCTTGGATGAGGTTGAACTCTGCAACGACGTACGCATCATTAACGTCGCCGTGAGAGTGCAGTTGGGCCAGGTTCTTGAGTCCTTGCTCTGGCTGGTCGTGGTCGCAGAGCCATCTTGGACTCTCTGGGAAGAGAAAGACCAGTGCTCCGAGGAAGATCGCGGGAACCAATTGAATGGCGAGAGGGATCCGCCATGAACGAGAATCATTCTTGCCGTTCCATGTCATGTAGGTGCCGTAAGCTATCCATGCAGCGAAGATCTGACCACTGAGGAGCAACTATGAGCCTCCTCTCGCTGGCGGTGGGAAATGCCGTAAAAACATGCTTACAGTGCATTGAAGAGTTGTTGAAGACTAGTGATCTTGCCTCTGATGCGGCGATGTGAAATCTCGGCTTGATAGATGGGGATGATCATCTTTGGTCTACTATCAGCCCGTGTTCCAGGTGCGTGGAAGAAGGAACAGCCCAACTCACAGTCAAGAACCCAACGCCGATCCCAGCAATTAGTCTCCCAACGTAAAGCATCGCAATCTTGACACCGGCTGTCTGGACAGACCCTCCAACAATGAAGATACAACATGCCATCAGGATTGTGCCACGGCGTCCAAGTCTGTCGGAGTATCCAGCTCCAAAAGCACCTACGAAACAACCGCCTGTGAAGAGAGCGACGACGGTACCGGATCGGGAAGCGGCATTTGTTTGCAGAAACAAGGACTTGAATGAATCGGAGGCAACCACCTCGGCGATGACTGCCAGATCATAGCCAAAGAGAAAGGAGCCCAGAGCGGCAAAGCACCCCACGAGAAATTGGTATACTCCGGATCTCATCTTCACAGACGACACGATCGAGGTTGATGTCGGACGCCATCGAAGAAGCCGGGACAGGACGCCTATTTATTGAGCAATGGCGAAACTCCCCGGATCCTCTACCTACTGGCAATGACGGCTTCCTAGGCTGTTCTCCTGGCAGTATAGGCTATGTCTCTTGGGATGTGCCCCGGAGAGTTCAGACGGGGTGGTAGCCGCCTGCGGGGGACAATCGACGTCGACTAGTAGCGAGAAGTCATGGAGCACTGGGTACCCGGAAGAGACCTCCAAGCAACAGGGAAGCGCGACGTATAGATCGCCAATATCGCCAAGTAGCGTGGAGGTAGCCAGTGTTCCGTGAGTATTTCGAGGTACTTCTTCGGGCACCATGCATCCGCAGGGGATCTGCCACGAACCTCGTCATCGGCACTTCTGCAGAGCGGTAGGAACACCGCATGCGTCGGACATGAGGTTAACGTTACATGTAACTTAACGTTGGGCCTGCTGTGAGCCGTTTCAAGTCTCATCCATTCAGGCTGTCAAGCGGCAGGAAGCCCGCAATCAACACCGACATACCCCGCACTGGTCAGCGTCCCCAGACGAGTCCCTGCTTCCACCTGTCAATTAATATGTTGCGTTGTCACGTTTCCGCCGACCGAGTGTTGTGGCGCGCTTGCGTGGAGTCGTATAAGAGGTGACAGTCGCGGCGCTGGCCTTGTGGGAGCCTGTGTCGAACTCCAGTTTGTCTTGACCTTCTGAAACCATCGTCTTCACATTCCTCGCGTCCTTCGCCTTCAACTTGTACACCAGAGAACAAGAACGCCTGACATCAAGTCGCCGTCGTGGAACCAACAAGAGATGGAGGACAACACCATTCCAACAGCGCCCGGGGGCAAGCGCATCGTCTTCACGGGTGGCAGTGGCAAAGCTGGCCGCCATGTGATCCCCTACCTCCTTGCACAGGGCCACAAAGTGCTCAATCTGGACCTGATGCCGTTCCCCGATCCCTCCGCCGACGTATACACGTTGAAGTGCGACTTGACGCAGTCCGGTCAAGTGTTCAATGCGCTGACCTCCCATTTCAACATGTCCGGGTATCTCAACGACGGTCTTCCGCAACCGCCGGATGTGGTGATACATTTTGCGGCTTACGCGCGGAACATGCTGGTGCCGGACAACGAATGCTTTCAAGGCAACGTCGCGAGCACGTACAACGTCATAGAGGCGGCCTGCAAACTCGGAGTCCGCAAGATCATCATAGCCAGCAGCGAAACCACCTACGGCGTCTGCTTTGCGCAGGGCGACGCCAACTATCACTCCTTCCCCCTGGAAGAAGACTACGATGTCGATCCCGAAGACTCGTATGCTCTGAGCAAGATCTGCGGCGAGAGGACAGCAAGAACGGTGAGTCTGCGCGGCACGACCTAGCTCGACCTAGGAGAGACGGGGAAAATCAGAAGACTGAACAGACGCAGTTCGCACGACGGTATGACGTCGACATCTATGCTCTCCGCATTGGCAACGTGATCGAACCACACGAGTGTGCGTATGCTACTTTCCAGCCACTCGCAAGCGTCTGCTGACGCTTCTCGCAGACGAGCGCGACTTCCCCGGCTACCTGTCCGCGCCGCGGACGCGCAAGCGCAATGCTTGGTCGTACATCGACGCGCGAGATCTCGGGCAGATGTGCGACCTAGCGATCAAAAAGTCCGGCCTCGGGTTCCAAGTGTTCAATGCGACGAACGACACTATTACGGTGCATGGCACGACCAAAGACTTCTTGGCAAAGGAGTATCCTGAGATCAAGATCACACGTGAGATGGGCGAGTATGAGGCGCCCCTTAGCAATCGGAAGATGAGGGAGGTGCTGGGGTACAAGGACGTGCATGGTTGGAGGAAGTATGTCAAGTCGTAGATAGTTTCCAGTGACAACAGTTAGGAGGATACATGAACTGGTCGCTCCGGTTGACAGGGCTTGAGTCATAGTGAAAGGACTGTCCAAGAGATGCTACCGTCACAACACTGGCGATGCGGTGCACCAGCGTGATGAGGCGCGATTCCAGAGCCATGTTGATCGATCACGTCGAGATCCCTGGATGCTTCCAGAACACTTGCTGATCTGGGTGCGACACTGCTGCATGAAGGCATTCCGGAGCCACTCTGTAGCTCACGACTAACGTGATGTAGTCGGGACTCCTACGTACAGTTCTCGCCGAGTCACAGCCATACAACGAGATGCTCCGCTGTCAGCAGAGCCTCGTCATAGCCTTCTGGATCTTCACTCCGTCCTCATGGCCAAGATTGTATATGATCCACGAACATGCAAGTGCCAACAGGCAAGCCATCCGGTACGGGAAAGCCGGCAACACGGTACCGCTGGATCCGCTTACCACTTCGCCTTCTCATGCCACAGTTCCGAGCCAAACGTTTAGTGGCATAAAGTCTAACGAAGAGCGAGAGCAGGCTCCTTCTCTGGTGCTCCATGTGGATCTTCATCAACCTGCCGAAGTCTCTCTCCTTCGGCAAAGCAACGTTCCTACGCATGCGATGGAACGTGCTCTTGGACTCACCTTCAACTGACAAATGCAGGCCAGTACGAAGATGTTGTGCTCGGCGACTGCTGCATCTCGATCGGTCTCTTTGTCGCTGCGACAAACGTGATGAGCCAGAGTAAAGTGATACGGTATGACCATGACCGCTTACAAGAGGCTCGCAACAATCCAAGGCGGTTACGTATGACGCCCTTTGAACCTGGAATGCTCTGTGGTCTCCATGTTCCTCTGGCAGAGGACTCTTCATGCAAAGATGCTTGTCCGGCGGTCACCGACTGCTGGGTCATGTTCGTTACGCAGTCCAAAACAGCGTCCGGATCGCAGCAGCTGGACGAAGGTAATGAAGGAGACGGTCACAACTCAGGCGTGGCTCTGCAACACTGGGACTCACAGCTGTCGCCAGATAAATCAACGGAATGCTTGCTCGGTTTGAACATGAGCAGCCGGGCGTTGGCTCGTTCTGCCGGTGCTTCTCTTTATTCCGGCAGAGCCGATGAAAGCACATCGAAGAATCCGAACGGGAAGTAGTTCTCACCATACAACTGCATGGGGTCACCATACATGGCCATCTGTCCATACTCTGGATCGATGCCGTACCGCGAAGCTGGAGGAACGGGCTGATACTGCTGACTTGGGCCCGACTGGTCGGCCTGCACGGTGCCCGCTCCCGTCGAAAGATCGTGGTGTTCCCATGCAACAAAACGGTCCAGCATCTTTGTCAAGCCAGCAGCAATGTGATACGTGAGATGACGTTCGCTAGCCTTCGCGTCACGCAAAAGAACGATGACTCGAGTCAGCAGGTCCTGTATCAGTGCGAGGTCTGTTCCCAGCTGCGTTGTCTTCCATTTCCGGCGCACCTTGAGTAGGAAGACCGTCGCATAGGTGATCATGGTGTGGAGATACAGAGGTACACCGACAAGGGCGTTTCTGATATCGGGCTCATCGAGGACCATGCGGAGAATAGTCTCGGCGCAGGAGATGGCCGTGTTTGCAAATTCCCGGCGTTCTGTGGATAACTCAAAAGAGGGGGAAGGTTGGCAGCCTCGGAGAGACAGTGAGTTCAGCTGGAATTTGGCGTAGTGATAGTGCAGACCAACACCTTTCGCAGGATATGCTGAGACGTGTGGACTGGAAGCTAGCTTTGGTTCCCAGTTGACACGCCAAGTGTCCAGATCAAGATTGAAACGTCTGACGCGGTTGAGGTCTCCATCCGTCAGACGCTGTTCGATGTCCGGCCCAAACGTGTGGTACATTCTCGTGAGGATCACGAAGATGGCAATCTGACTGTGGAGCCGGAGGTCGGCTTGTCCGATCCCGGGAAGTCGCAAAAACCTCTCATGATCGATGATTGTGGCGTCTTCATGGATGACGGGAGGTCGATTGTAGGCGATGCTGAAATGGTGATCGCAGACGTACAAAAGGTACCAGAGACGTGCGCCTTGGAAATGCTCGCTGGATCCTTTGATGACCTTGGCATAACTTTGATGCAAGCCGAGTTCTGTTGCAATACGTACCGCATGTCCTGAGAGTTTCCCTATACATCGATTCAGTAATAGTTCGATAGAAAAGGTGAAAAACCTCACAGCTCAGATCAGATAACCAGAAGGCGCCGATGCAGAGACCTCTGATCCCATCCAGTGTGTGGTAACGATCGAGCATGCTCTCGCAAACCAGGGAAACGAACTCGGCGTAGCAGACGTCAAAAACGCTCTCCATTCCCGGAATATGGAGTGCGGTCACAGTGAGGATAGCAGTAAGCAACAGTGAGGACGAGGCACGGAGCGAGGCCAGGTTATCGTGGACCAGTGCAAGACCTCCCCAGAGGTAATGATTTAAAGACCTGTCGAAGTAGCGGAAGAGCATCTCTGCCTGTTCCGGCTTGATTTGGCCCGATGAGATTAAATCATCAGTTGTGGAGCGATGAGTGACCTCTTGTGGATTGCTCCGCAGGTTCCTTAGCTTGGTCACTTCGAAAAGGGTGCCCATCGGCGCCGAAACTAGGCCATGGCTCGACTCGTTCGATTCCACTTCTTGTGAGTTTTCTCGGGTCATAGCCATCCCCGCTGCTGCTGTCTGACTTTGCCGTCGAGGTTCGCTCGGATTGTCTGGACTGGAGAGCTCCAGAAGGAAACGAACGCCCGGTTGCTGATCGCATTCTGGCTGAGTTGGCGGCACATGGTTTGCTGATAGAGCAACTGCGTCGCCGTTGCCGGAACCTCCAAATGAGTCCAACGGAGGCAACTGCAAGGTGTGCAGGATTTTCGTTAATGCAGACTGGACGGCTATCGACTTGTTTTCCATTGCAGTCTTCCATCTGGGCGAAGTCAGCTGCAGCTCTGGAACCCGAAACAGAGTACGTTACTGCGACTCTTCCTCAAGCAGCGCCTGCAAGCTCTTGTTGACGACACATCGCAACCCTTCCTTCGAGCACCGTCCGCATACGGACGACTTGTTCGAGGTTAGATCGCATTTTATCTTTCGACTCTGACATTCAGTGCCTTCCCACCGATCATCAGTTGTTCTGTCAACAAGACAGGGCTGTATCGTTCACCTACAAGCGGTCACTCTTCTCGACACTTTGGTCACATGACTGTTCTCGGGCGATTTGCTCGCGACGTCGCCTTCTCGCCGAGCACGCTTCATGCTGCTGCACAGGCTTGGTGCCCGAGTTCTGCACAACCGCTAACAACGGAACTCACGACTCGACGGGATGATGCCCGAATATAACGATTCTTCTGCTCGCGTCTCACGCCCAGAAGGCCGTGCGGCGAGAAGACCGAGCCCCGCTCTGGATGGCGTGGACGGTTAAATCTACCCGTACAGCACTCCAAGTTAGGTATCTCTCTCGAGTTGTCCGGGTCGACTTAACTAGCTGCACTTCTGGTCGTTCGTTTCGTCTGTAGTCTCATGCGTGTGGTAAAGACTTGGGAAACACTTGCAGCTGACTCGCCAGCATTTCTTACTCGCTTGGTAGATCTTGCCAATCTCTTGCAATGGTGGAGCGTACGTATCAAGAGGAAGAGATCTTGGTGGACAGTTTTGTCTCTTGGGGAACAGTTTGTGCTGCTGAAGACACCCCCACAGTGTTAGTGCCCGGCAGTGCAGCCGTGTTTGACCCGTCGCAGAGAGTACTGCCAGATATGTCGGAGAAACTCCACGACGTTCCAGGCGTGATGGGTGCGGCGAGTAACGTGAAAATGGTGAATCAGCTGCTAGCTGGAGTCCACGTCGCTGCAGCTGCAGAGGCGATGGGTCTTGCGGTGCGCATGGGGCTGAATACTCGAACCGTATACCAAATCATCACAAACGCTGCTGGAAACAGCTACATGTTTGAGAATAGAGTCCCACATATGTTGGAGAATGATTGGACTCCGCAATCGGCTTTGAGCGTTTTTATCAAAAACATGGTAAATATCCTAACCGTTCAGCACAGGGCGAAGTATAACTCTGTGAGTAGGGAGTCGTTACCACTTGTGGACGAGCCCATGGATTTCCACTCCCTTTGTCTTCGGCTGCAGAGCAGTTGTACATTTCGGCATCGACACAGGGATACGGGCCGGAAGACGACTCGGGTCTCGTCCGATTGTATTTGTCTGGATCCGGATCTGGAGTGCATGACTTGGCCAAGATTGAGGGTAATGCAAGTCCGACTTCAGCAGCCAAACCAACAGATATCCAAAGGATCGGGTTTGTAGGTCTCGGTGCAATGGGACAAGGCATGGCAACATCACTGGTCACAGCAGGCTTCGCTGTCTCCGGGTATAATGTGTATGCTCCTTCGATACAAAGATTTCTAGCCGGACGCGGCAAATCATATGCGGCAGCCTCTCCAGCGGAAGCTGCGCGAGATGCTCAGGTACTGGTCCTCATGGTTCAAAATGCCGCACAAGCTGAAGACGTTCTCTTCGGAAGCGGAAAAGCAGCTGAGAATTTACCGAAAGGCTCTATCGTGATTTTAAACTCAACAGTACCCCCATCCTTTGTCATAGGCTTGAGAAAGAGACTAGTTGGCATGGAGACAGGCATTGAGCTCGTTGATGCACCTGTCAGTGGTGGAGTGTCGCGGGCTGCGCAAGGGCAGCTTACTGTGAGTCGAAAATCCACGTACGTCTCAAACGCATTGTTAACCCGCCTCGGGCAGATCATTGCATCCGCCACCGACGCTGCCATGGCTCAGGCCAACCCGGTGTTAGCAGCAATGAGTGGTGTGCCTAAGAATCTCTACTATATAGAGGGAGAAGTCGGTACAGCATCTTCGGTGAAGCTCATTAATCAACTGCTCGCCGGGGTCCACATCGTCGCCGCGGCGGAAGCAATGGCTTTTGGTTCAAAGTTGGGTGTCGACACACGAGCTCTTTACGAAACTATCAAGATTGCCGCTGGTGGAAGCTGGATGTTCGAGAACCGGGTACCTGCAATGCTGAATGCCGACTGGACACCCCATTCGTCATTGGCAATCTTTGTCAAAGACCTGGCAAGTGACCATCTGTTCTAACTTGATCGTAACCTGATCTGACTTTGTGACCGACTGAAGGGTATAGTATTGGACGAGTCAAAACAGCTACTCTACCCGGCAACACTAAGCGCTGCTGCACATCAGCTATACCTCCTGGCTGCTTCGCATGGCTGGACTCACGAAGCCGACAGTGGTGTAGTAAGAATCTGGGAGCTGATGACAGGAGTGTCAGTCGTAAGGTGTGCTAAGCCGTCTCAGCCTGAACCACTCAAGCCCCGAGAATATCCTAAGCTGCCTGTTCACGAGACTCTTGCCTCACTCCCTGAACCTTACCAAGAGGACGTGCTGGGCCTCGTTCGCGAAAGAATTGAAAGCGATACGACTCCGCTCCTCGTTGTCTTGGATGACGATCCAACGGGCACTCAGACATGCGACAACGTTATGGTTTTAACAACGTGGGATCATGCAATACTCTGCTCGGAGCTTTCCACCACCAAAAAGGGCTTCTTCATACTAACGAACTCCCGAGCACTGCCACCTACTGAGGCAAGGAAGCTTGTCTCCACAATCTGCTCGAATCTGACGGCTGCTGCCAAAGAGACAGGCAAAGATTTTGAGATTGTCCTCCGCGGGGATTCGACGCTACGAGGGCACTTCCCTGACGAGCCTGAAGCTGTTGAAGAAGTGCTCGGAAAAGCCGACAACTGGGTACTGACCCCGTTCTTCTTACAGGGTGGCAGGTATACTATCAACGACGTGCACTACGTTGCCGAGCAGGGCGTTCTCGTACCCGCAAGCCAGACACCCTTTGCAGAAGATGCCGCTTTTGGGTATCGATCGTCGAACCTCCGCGACTACGTGCTTGAGAAGGCAGGTACACGCTTCACAGCTTCAGACGTGTGCTCAATAACGCTCGAAGACATTCGCATTGGTGGCCCCGCAAAGGTGACTGAACGGCTACTCCTCGTTCCAGCAGGGAATGTCATTGTAGTGAACGCAGCCGCAGAATCCGACATGTTTGTATTCGCCGCTGGCGCTCTCGCTGCTGAGCAGGCAGGCAAGAAATACCTATACCGAACGGGTGCGGCCTTCGTGTCTTGTCGTCTGGGCATCACCAGTATCCCACCAATGTCGGCCAAAGACCTGAATATGGACTATGGCCCCAAAAGCACAGGCGGGCTCATCATTGCGGGCTCTTACGTCCCGAAAACGACAGCCCAACTGGCGAGTCTGCGGTCACGTCGTGGTGATAGACTGCATGTCGTAGAGCTCGACGTCGCAAACTTGATCAGATCCCCTTCTGACGCCACCACGGCCGTCGAGTCTGCCATTGCAGACGCCAACGACTGCCTCAGTGCCGGCACCGACGTCCTGATCATGACGTCGCGGACGCTTGTCAAAGGCACTGATGCTCGCTCGAGCCTACAGATGGGAAGTGCCATTGGGGAAGCTCTGGTCCGTGTCTTGTGTGGCATCGACGTGCGGCCGCGGTACGTAATCGCAAAAGGTGGCATTACCTCATCGGACGCCGCGAGTCGAGCACTAAACAGGAAGCGCGCGATGGTGCTGGGACAAGCGTCGTCAGGGGTGCCGCTGTGGCGGTGTGATGAAGAGACGAGCCGGCATCGAGGCGTGCCATTTGTAGTGTTTCCAGGGAATGTTGGTGGGGAGGACGCGATGGCAGAATTGGTTGAGCGATGGGCTGGGCCGTCGGAACGGTAGTTGCTGAGTACTTGTCCGCTATGGATGATTGTAGGTTCAATGGTTTCTCTAGATGCATTCACCAATGGCCAAGCGAATGCCAGTTGTTCCTTTCGTGCTTTACCAGTCAGATGTCAAACACACTTGCCACTGCATCCCACTAAGCTACTTGTTTGTTCATTGCTTTATATGCACAGCAACCATCCGTTTCCACTCACATCACCAGCGTCTTGCATGACGTGACCTGATTGTGAATGTCAGATGCGTCGGTACACGTCCCTCATGAGACCTGTCCTTGGACACCGTTACAATCGGCGACCAAGATATCACACATCTTGAGCGGTAGCCAGTGAAAGAGGTAGCTCCGGGGTGTATTGACCACCATGGTCGTTGATCTCTAGCCGGCATACACAGAACTATCACTAGAGCAGTGTTCTATTTCAACATCCAGCAGTGTCGGGCATTGCTATAGCACAGCTGCACTAAGTACACGTATCTCATCCCTCACAAGTGCAGCACACGCTGGACGAAGCCCTTGTGTTGAGCTATCAACACATAATTTCACATCTGAACCCCGGAACCACCATGACATCTTAGTCTCAATGTCGCTCTAGATCAGACTTTGTCCTCGGCAAAACAAGTAACGCTTTGGTTGCTGTCGCGCGATGCTCGCCAGAGCCTCCGTATCAGACGCATCAGGCTGAGCGAATTGGCGGTTCGCCTCTATCCGAGATGGAAGAGTTGATTTTGCGGAAACGGAATGCCCACGCGCGACTGTAGTCAGTTAACGACGTGCTTGGATAACATGAGAGGTGAGCTTGAGCACGAGTCAACGTACGTACTGTGATAGCTGAGGGGTACACTTGCGGCCGAGACGCCATGTTTGGCAGCTATGTTTTGCACGGTGGGTAAGCTCA
>NAJN01000220.1:0-30327 GCA_005059845.1 Cryomyces minteri
CTGCTGGTGCACGCCCGACGCGCCTGAGCGCAAGGGCCAGATCGGCGTCCTGATGTCGCGCAAAATGATTCCGACCGGCATCACAATCGAGCACATACCCAAGAGAGCCACACTCGACATCACGTCTGCACCGCGCCGCCTGCAGGTCTGGATCGAGGTCAAGGATTCGGATGAGAGGGCGAGGGTTGAGGCCGAGCGGCGAGTCATCTGCGAGGGCGAGAGCGTGGGAAAGAATTTTGTGTGTATCGGGACCGTCGAGTACGAGAAGAACGAGTTCAACCACGTCCAGACATTCCCTATCAACGCCGCGGGTACGGTCACGAGCAAGGCCGTCGTCAGGGTTTGGAGCAACTGGGGCCAGGAGTACACCTGTCTCTATCGGCTCAGATTGCATGGAGAAGACAAAGGGCCCAGGTAGGGCGGACGGGCTGGTTTGGAAGGGAGGGTTGGTTGGTTGGTTGGTTGTGCTTCGTGGAGTCTTGGTGCCGCAGAGACCTTTCCTGTGGCCGTTCTTACATTGATGCCACGATGGCTTTCAGATAGTTGTATACCCGTTCTCTCTCCGAGTGGAGCAAATCGAATCACGTCAGCTTCGCAATCACACGCTGCTCGTGCCTGTGGCCTCTTCGCATGCTATAGAGACCTCGCCAAGGCAGACCAATTCGAGTGCTTTGGTAGTATCGAGACGGCATGGGGCTTCTCCTGTCTTTGTAACACCTCAAAGCAGAAACGCCGACTAAGCTTTGAGCTACTCTGGCCCAGCAGTATCTTGGACATCGTCAATGGCCCAGACTGCTGTGGTCTCAGCAAACATCTAACACGCTATGCAACTTCGTGGTCTTGTACTGCTATGGTAGCTGGCGAGCCGTCCACAGGCATACCTTGTAGCCGCACTCTAGACCTGGACCACGCCAGTGGATGCATCCAGTGACGGCCTGCCACCACTTTAGTTGCTGCTCTACAGGCAGTTTTGTCTGTCCTGGTAGAGTCTGTCGCGCAAATGGAAACGGGACTGGTACTTGCTACAAAGTACCGAATACCAGCAGTCTCAATACTTGGGAAACTCTCCATCACGGGATGGGCTTGTGGTGGAAGGTAGCGTTTGCAATCCATCATGGGTTCACGTACGTATTTGAACCGCTGTCTCTTCCGGCTTTGCTTCCAGCGAGGCATGGCTTCTTGGGGATGGTTTGAGCCGTGGCTTGGACCGAATTTTAGCCGGCATCCCCTCCATCGGCACGTGTTTCGAGCAGTTAGGCGCATGCTGTGTCTGCCTAACCTGCATCTTTGACTTCTTATTCCAAATACAGTTCCACCCATCGTCAAACCATTTCCAAACTCTCCTGCCTCGGCGTTACCTCTCTGTCTCTCACCAGCTCGTTCTGCTCACCATGGCCTCGACCGAGCAAGAGCGCGCTGACCCACACAGCCCCAGCGTTTCATCTTCGAACACGAAAAGATTCGTGCCGCTAGGTAAGTCTGCATCAGGACCTAAGCCCCTCGTACAAGGCCTGTACAGCTCCACGTGTACACCGCTGAGCAGTTACTGCATATGCAGAGAACAACCCCGACGTCATGTCGTCTTTGGTTCACAAGCTCGGCCTATCCTCCAAACTTGGCTTCCAAGACGTCTTCAGCATAGACGATCCAGATCTTCTGGCCTTCGTGCCACGGCCTGCTTACGCTCTGCTTCTTATCTTTCCGGTGAGCGACACGTATGAGAAGTTTCGTGTGACGGAGGACCAGGGACGCGAAGAGTACAATGGATCTGGGAGTGGAGAGGAAGTCGTGTGGTACAAGCAGACCATCGGCAACGCGTGCGGGCTCATTGGATTGCTGCATGGTGTGAGCAACGGCAAAGCAAAGTCGTTCATCGAACCGGATTCGGCGCTTTCCAGGCTCCTCAGCGAGGCAATACCACTCACACCCGTCGAGCGCGCCAACCTCCTCTACGAATCGCATGCGCTCGAGAGCGCCCACCAGTCTGCTGCCGCTCAAGGCGACACAAGTGCGCCGTCAGCGAATGACACGGTGGATCTGCACTATGTGTGTTTCGTCAAGTCGGAGAACAACCACCTATGGGAGATGGATGGGAGGAGGAAAGGACCGCTGGATCGCGGCGCGCTAGACGCGGAGGACGACGTGTTGAGCGACAAGGCGTTGGATCTGGGTGTACGAAGCTTTCTCAAGCGGGAAGAGGAAGCAGGTGGAGGTGATCTGAGATTCAGCCTGATCGTACTGGCCGAGAGTCTGGACTGAGGCACACGGGCGATGAGGGGAAGTACGCTGACACGAGCGGCTCGATACGACCGTTGGCGTCCCACCGGGCCGCGGGACGCGCACGGCCTAGCCATCGTTGGCTGGGTCTGGGGAAGCTTGATGGTGGAAGGGGCGAGACGTGTTTCACACAGCAGTAGTGACAGCGACAGCGACAGCACCACGACTTGTCACGGGACGTGCCCATCCCGGTTAGACACTCAGCGCCCCCGGGACGCCCACGGGCATGCCAGGGCAGATGCAGCGCGCCGGTCCATCTTCCGGCGCAAGAGACGCAAGCCATCGCCCTGTTGAGGGGATCGCATCGGTCGCCATCGCCACATCGATCTGCAAGCACGCCCAAACGGAGGCTGTGTGTTGTGTGTGCAAGGCAAGGCAGCCTCTGCGATCGTCCGCGTCTCTGCTGTGTATGCGTGGCGCAACCAACGTGTGTCTTGGCGACGTCTCCCACGCACTCCACTTTGGGTGTCGTGCCGCACACGCCCGAGCCAGCGACGCTGATTCGCTCGTTGCGGGTCGCCCAGCCACCGGGAGCAGGTCGGCCCTTCGGATGCAGGAACGATCGCAGCTGCCCCGCCAGCAGCGTCAGGCCGCTCTCCCGTGAAAATCCAGTCGCCCGTCTTTGTCACTGCTTGGCCGCAACGGGCCTGGGAAGCGTCGACGGTCTCGTCCATCCTCCACAGCCTGCCGCATTCGTCTTGATCCTCGATGGCCAAGTGCCGGCCCTGCGCCGGTCGCGCTGCAAGTGTGCTTGTCCTCCAGTCGCCTCGCCGCCGCTCGCATCGCAGACACCTCGACTCCTCAACCACTCGAGTCCTCGACCACTCGAGTCCTCAATCACTCGAGTCCTCACCCTGCTGGCAACCACGTCGTCCTGTGTTCCCTATAGAGTGGTGGACCATAGCGACCTGCTTGTCACTCGAACCACATCCTCACTTTCTCTCGACCACGAGTCCTTGACATCACCACAGTCTGGGCATCAGATGTTAGTAATGTATCGCTTATAGCACCTACTCTCTCGTAGTTATTCCAGACCAAGTCGCACGACATGCCGGTCCTGGGAAGGAGTACCTACGATGGTACCTTCCTTGAGCATGGCAGCTTCTCTACGCTCTCGGCCTTCAGCCGCCTCAAGAGCCTCAAGGACATATTCCCAGCCAGGTGGCTCCGACTCAGCATGGGGAGTACGGGAACTGACGGCTTCTTGCACACTCGAAATTTGGGGTCGACCATGTCGTTTCGCCTCCTCACAGCGCAGCAAGTCTACAACATACAGGTGCTCGCCGCGGTAGCGTCAGCCATCACGGTGGTGAGTACGCTTGTCACTGTGTACTGGTTCTACAAGATGAAGAAGAGCTTTCGGCATCAGTACGTATATCGATGTCTTGACATCTCGAAAATGGAAGCGAACTGTCGTTACTGACCGCTGTCAATCACCAGCCTGATCATGCTTCTCATCTCGGCCGACTTGTTCAAAACACTCTGGTACCTCGTCTTCGCCTGCGTCGTATTCACGCATGGTCCAGTCTCGACACCTTCGTCTTTCTGTCAGGCCTCTGGGTTCTTGATACAGACAGGGACGGAAGCAGCTGGTGAGACTAGCATATCATACCAACCCTGGGGAACGTGCGACGCTGACAGCTCCGAAAACAGACTTCGCAATCCTGTTCATAGCCATTCATACAGCACTCCACATCTTCAAACCCGCAGTATCGCTCTTTGGCGAAGATGGCCTCCATCGCTACCGACATTCCGTATGCGCCATCTCGATAATAATGCCGATTGTCATGGCTTCGCTCGCCTTCGTCAGCCCACAAATGCCGTACAAGGTTCAAGGCCCGTTTTGCTCTCTGCCTATCAGACCGTTCTTGTACCGTCTGGCACTGGCGTGGGTACCTCGGTATGTTATGTGGTTCGTCGTCTTGGGATTAGCAACAGCGATATACATACACGTTGGATACGAGTTCAAGGTCTTCACGCTGGAAGGACAGATGTCTTCGTCGCTGGAGGAGTCGAGGGATGACTCTGTCGTCCCCCAGTCCGAAACCTTCCACCTGACAGCCATGGTCGGGAGCAAAAGATCGTCAGGGAGGGCTTCGAGGTCGCCGCCAGGGTCTCCGAAGATGGCGCCAATGAGTTGCCCAGCATCCGAGAGGTTCCTTGCGGAAAGTGACCACCGTCCTTCAGGTGCCACTACGATTGTGGGCGACTCATCGCCTACGGCGTCTTTCAGCCCGGATGCTCACCATGATCGCTGGATCTCCAAGCGCAACAGCACCCCTACGATCCGTGTCTACGGCGTCGATGAAACGGACTTTGCCTCGGCCGTCGCCGGCATCGCGGATCGTGCCTCCGTTTCCACCTTCGCGAGCACCAAGAACACCGGCAACGCTCCGAGAACAGTGGCCGACACGCTCTCTCGCTCCCCCTCCACCGCACGCGCCGCAGTGCCTGTCAACTCGGCTCTCCTGGCGCGGCGCCTCGCCATCCAGCGGCAGCTGCGCATGCTCTTCATCTACCCGTGCGTGTACATCATAATGTGGATCATCCCATTCGTGCTGCACTGCCTGCAGTACTCGGACTACT
Organism: Cryomyces minteri; assembly: GCA_005059845.1. Taxonomy (NCBI): domain Eukaryota; kingdom Fungi; phylum Ascomycota; class Dothideomycetes; genus Cryomyces; species Cryomyces minteri. Next base: position 4,864 of record NAJN01000220.1, read on the forward strand.
ACGCGCAGCACCCGCCGTACCCCCTCGCCGTCCTCACCGTCTTCTGCCTGACCTTCATGGGCGCCGTCGACTGCCTCGTCTTCACGCTGCGTGAGCGGCCCTGGCACCACATTCCCGGCGCCGACGGCACCTTCCTCGGCAGCTTCGCCTTCTGGGCCCACGGCCGCAGCGGCGACTGGCTCACCCCCGCCCGCCGCAGCAGCGTCGTCCACGCCAACGTGAACGCGCACTCTCTGCCCCAGAGCCCCGACCACAAGGCGCATCGCCACACAGCTTCCGGCGGCGGTGGCGGTGGCACCGAAAGAGCCGTGGCGGCGAGTTCGCAGGCGTACGAGCGGCTGGCGCGCGAGCGCCAGGAGCGCCTGCAGTCTAACCGCGCGCAGACGCAGCGGCGCAGCTCCGCGTTTGCGCGGGGGCAGGCATGGCTGGATCGCATCAGCAGCAGTGACGAGCCGTCTTCGGGCGGGGAACACGAGCACGACACGGAAACCGACAGGTGGAGACGGGACACGCAGACGACGCTGTAACCTCGCATGCGTGGTAATGGACGGGGCTTTGGAAAGAAAGGCGTTTGGAGAACGTGCCGGGGGTTCAGCCGGCTGGTCAGGACAGAGCCCCCCCTTTTTTTTGTAGAAGGCGTTTGGGAAACACGACCGAACCGTTGGATTGGGGTCGGGCGTGTTTTCCCGGTCTTTTCGTTACCACCTAGACTTCCGCACCCGGCGTCCTCTGGATCGATGGCCCCCCCAGAGGCGGGAAACCGCTACGGCGCAGCCCGAGCGGGCGGGCGGGCGGGCGGGCGGGCGGGCGGGCGCATGGGGGGCGTCTCGCTACAATCGTAGGGCTACAGTAGAGGGGCAGCTATCTCGTTTGAGTCGTTTGGGAAGCAGTCGGTGCGACTCAATGACGCCGGGACGCTCGGCGTGCAGAGCATGTATGTGAATTGCCGCACGCACCCCTGAAGCTCACATCTAACCTTGCCCCCCCCCCTCCCCCCCCTACCCAAACACTTTCTTCCTCCTGAACGCAACTAGTCCGACGCATTCCCCGTGACGCTCTTGCTCCTCCCCTGCTCGCTGGCCAGCTTGTCGAACGAGTAGAGCGGCTCGAGGGTGGCGGTCCTGTCGCGCTTGACGTAGCGGTTGATCCAGTAGGGCAGCGCCTTGGTCAGCTGGTACGACATGTGCGTGCGGGTCGGGACGGCGAAGACGTAGTCGAGCTCTTCGAGCGTGCGCTGCTTCGTCTCGGGCACCCAGAAGAAGATCATCGCGAAGGCGGTCAGGTTCAGGCAGCTGGGAAACGCGCCACGTCAGTTCGGGAGAGATCTTTTTTTTGAGAAGTTTCATTTGGGGGAATGAGGGAGGGTGGGCAAGGGACTTTGATGGAGGTGTGGAGAAAGAACGCACGCGTAGAAACCGAACGTGCCGGTAGGCGTCATGGCGGCGACCATGCGCGGCCAGGTCAGCGACAGCACGGCGGCCCAGAACAGACACGTTGCGACGGCCCAACTCATGCCGACTTCGCGGTGCGAGAGCGGGAAGACCTCTGCCGAGTAGGTGAAGGGGACGGGCCCTTCGCCGGGCGAGTAGAAGGCCGCGAACAGGAAGATGAACAGGGCGATGAGGCCGAGATGCGCGCTGCTGGACTCGGGGATGAAGAAGCAGAAGCCGGCCGCGAGTGGCGTCCATGCCATCTGCGGGAAGGTGAAGAGCAAGAGCGCGCGACGGCCGAACGTGTCGATCGTCCATACGGCGGGGAAGGCGAAGACGAAGTTGACGAGGCCGAATCCGAAGGATGCGAGCAGAGCCGTGCGGGCGGAAGAACCGGCCTGCACGAAGACGGATGACGAGTAGAAGGCGATGATGTTGATGCCGCACATCTGCTGGGCAATCATGACGGTGAAAGACGCCAGGGTGGCGCGGCGGACACGTGGGATGGTGAACAGCTCGATGATGCGCTGGGCATAGTTGGTCTGCCCGATTATGGCCGCTTCGATCATGAGCTGAGCGTGGACGTAGTACAAGTCGCGGGCCGCCTGAAGGGGCGTGTTGCGCAGGCGGACGAGTGACTTGTAGGCCTTGGCGTACTTGCCCTTCTTCATGTACCAACGGGGCGACTCGGGGCAGAAGTAGATTCCGACGACCAGGGGCACGGCAGGGATGAAGGCAGAGCCCAGCTGGAGGCGCCACGCGATAGGTCCGACCTGGTATACGGCCAAGTTTGCGCAGAAGCCCAAGAAGATGCCGAAAGCAGTCCACATCTGCCAACTCATGACGAGACCACCTCGAATGGCAGCGGGAACATTCTCGGCAGCGTAGATGGGTACGGTCGAAGCCTTCGACCCCATACCTATGCCTAAGAGCAGGCGGCAGATGAAAAGTTGGTACCAGTTCTGGGAGCAGCCAGAGCCGATAACCGAGAGTAGACAGAACACCGCGGAGAAGAAGATTGTGCCGCGGCGACCGAAGTAGTTGTTGAGCGAGTCGGACAGCCAGCATCCCAGAAATGCGGAAGCGATGTAGGGTGCTGCATTGATGAGACCGACAAGCCAGAGGTTCGTCTCGTAGTTCGGGTTGGCAACTCCGTTTATGATTTGGGCATCATTGATGCCGAACTCGACAGGGAAAGAAAGATTGGCGCCATTGGAGCCTGTTTGATCCCAGCCTCTGGATAAGTGTAAGCTGGAAGTCTCTTTCTAGAGACGAGGAGGAACATACTGAACAGCAGCACCGATGGAGCAGAGGATGACCGTCATGTACAAGGACCGTGGTTGACGCCCTACAGGTGACTCGTTAACATCTGACGAGGCACGCTCGACAGTGGTGTTGCGGACATTTGTGGATGACTTCGTTGCGGAGTGAGTCTCTCTCCTGATCAGTAAGCCCTTCGACGGTTTCGAATTCCGCAGGGTCTTGAGCGACCAAGGCGCCCTTCTGCAGAAGGCCGGTGATGTCCTCGAGCTCGTGCGTTCGGGCAAATTCCTCCACGTCCGCGAGAAGTTTCTCACGAGGTACGCCGGCCAATGGGTTCTTGATCCTGAGGAAGGAGTTGTTAGCATACGACATGTTATGTCCAAACAAGGCTCGTACTTAGCACTGAGGTTGCTGTTCAAGTCGATGTGGGTCTCTTCATATCCCTTCTCTCCTGGGCCCGAGTCGACGTATACTGGGGACTGGTCCTTCCCGGCGACGTGAGAGGTCATGCTTCTGATTTGACGACGAGGTTTGTGGGTGTGCACAGGAACTGAAAAGTGTAAGAAGGTACTAGTTGGGCTGAGTCGGCGAGTCTTGAGGGTCTTACAGTCTTGTTGTTATAGAGCACACCGTCGTCTATCGGTCGATGCTCAGGCGTCACAAAACCTCAGCACACTGCATGTACTATGTGTGAGATTGAGTGGGATTCGAAGAGTAGAAGATTGATCGAACGCAGATCTCATTTGAAGAGCGCCCAGCCAGATATATACTCATCCCACAAGGCGAACGTGGGTCCCCCACGGCTGGGAGAAGCCCACACGTTGTCCTCGAGTAGTTAGTAGCACGCATCTATCCAAGGATCACATCTTTTGCTAGACGCGGACGGGGAGAGAGAGAGTGAGAGGCTCAGGAGGGTCCGATTTAGCTAGCTGACGGAGATGGCACTAAGGACGTTTTGCAAGCCACTCTCCATGGGACGCTCCGCACTGAAATCCGGCACGCCTCCACCCCTCCTCCGCAGTATTTCTTCCTGCCCAACGGGCCAAGGGGAGAACCTCAAACACCTGGGGGCCGTGGGGGTTCAACGGGCCAAGGTCGTCAAGTTGCCTGCTCCTCCAGCAAGTGGCCAGCCGTCTCGGCAGCGTTGACCACATGTCAAAGCCAGCGTCGAGATCAGCGTTGCAGATGACTGCGCGACTCCGGATGACTGCCCTGCCTCACTCTCGACGAGTTGACCGGACAAGTCACGAGTGTACGAGTGTACGACGTCGACACGATCGTGTTCGTACAGCGGTCAACGCTCTACGGTCTCATTCTCATACAGCCGGGACCATGGCGCTAGCTTTCCTGCCACCGCGCCGCACAGTTCTCTGCTCTCCTCATGTGATTCTCTGCAGATTTCGCTCCACAGAGGTAAACTCAATCAGGCATACCGGATCCTGCGAGCGCACTCACTTCGAGGGCAGCCTCCGGAGTCCGAAGCTGCTCCCCGCGGGCGCTCCGTGAGAAAACGGCGTCATGGCGTGCCCTACAGTGCAGACCGCGCGGTTCAGTCGAGCTCGGCGCGGTGCTGGTCACACTGCTTGGCGGCGGGTTGGGCTCCGATAGCAGTGCAACGGTGAGCGGGCGATGTAACGAGACGGTGTTGTTATAGACAGCCTAAGTTTTCAAGCCGCGCAGCCCTCGGCCCGTGCGCGCGCGTAGAGTTTACGCGCCTACGCGTTAAAGTCTAAATATTATTATTACTATATACTTCGTTGTTAACAAATAGTACTAGCTTCTAAGATGTTAGTAGATAAAGATGTTAGCTCCTTTAATTCCTTTATTTTAGATAAAGATACCGGTAAAAAAGGTACTTAGTAGCTAGTAGTACCTACTTAGGATATGTAACTACCGCCTAAACATTTGTACTAAACACTTTCTAAGCTTAAAAACGCCTATTAGTAGTAGGTATTTAAGTCTAGGTATAAGATTATCCTATTTTTAACTAAATTAGGCCGGAAACTTACTATATATAGCCGCTTAGGTAAGATAAAGGATTTTTAAAGACTATAGGATAAGTACCGGTAGTAATCTACGTCTACGTATAAAAACAGCTATCTATTCTAAATTTAGTAAATTTAGAATAAGCGTAATAATCCCGAAAGTTTATAGTTAGTTAAGTATAGCTAGAAGAATAAAGCTTCTACGTATAACTATTTACCCTTAACGAAATAGAAAGGTACTACAAACTAGCGTTATTAGTAACAAACAAACAAAATCCGAGAAGAAATCTAAAGCTATATTTAGGCTAGTGTTTATACAAAGTAGTTAATAGTACTTCTAAAACAAAAGTTCCTAGAGTTATTTTAGATAAGAAGAGATGTTTATAATATTAAGGCCCGCTTTTATAAAAAGATTTAAAGGACTATAACTATTATAAATACTACCTTCTTTTATCTTAAATAAAATGACTTTTTCTATACGTACTAATCTAGCCCTTTTAATCTAAATAAGCCTAATAATAGTTAGTAGCTCTACTAACTCTTTATTACGCATCTAAAGTCTATTAAGCTCTTCTAGCGGTTCTATAATATTATTATCCCTAATAATACGTATAAAACAAATCGGTACTAAAAGCTAGTTCTTAACATCTATAGTGTAACCGGCTTAAATAAAACGATCTAGATTATAGTCTATTTACTTATAAATAAGGAGATAACCGATTATAAGTAGGTACTTAGTTAGCTTAATAGACTTCTTTGTTAATACTAAATACCTATTCTAAAGCTTTTTGTCTTAGATTAAGATTAAACTTACCTTTATGTAATCTAAAATGTTTTCCCTAAGTCTTACCTACACCTATATATGTAGTATATAAACAAAGATGTAAAGGTCTACTCTTATAATAAGCTTAGGATAGTACGTAACCTAACTAACCCTAGTGTGTTTATTAATACTAAGTAAGGTATTAAATTCTACAAGACCTATAAAAAGGTAACCTTTACCTAGACTAAGGAGTAGTTTAAAAAACATTATGCTTTATTACAAATAATCTAGCCCTAAGGCTAGAACTACTTTATTAGGAATTAGTTCTAGAACTATATAGACTTTTATGTAGGTGTTAGGACTATGACGGTTAATAATACCTATCTAGAGTTACGTGTAGAAGGGTTACGGCTTACGCATAGAAGGCCTATAGCTTATGTGCGCTCCGAACTATACTTTGGAGCGGGGTAGAGTAGTATAGATAGGATACCCTAACGTTAAGAGAAAGGGTATCGATTAGTTTCTATAGTATAATACTATAGGCACTTTATTACGTAGTAGGCTAACTACTACGCGTATAGATTATAGATATAATATCCTATTACCTATGTAACTATACTACTAGTATAGCTATCTGTTAGGGCTTGTACGAGGTCCTTTACCAGGACCCTCGTACGAGACCTTAGGGACTAAAAGACTCGCTTAGGCAAGCACGCTAAACCCACATTCATTTAGTGGCTTAGCGCCTCATAAGCTTCGTTCTTGTACGGAGAAGGGACTCTCCTCCCTTCTCTTCCTTAGTTATTCCTTCTTGTATTTAGGAGCCTCTTTAGATTGCGACAATCGAGACGTTCCCGTAACACTATCTTAATTAAAGCTATAAGCTACGTAGATTATTACTCTACTAAGTTGCCCTAAAGTTCTAAAGTAGCGTAATAATTCTAATTAATTATACCCTTTAATAGGTAGTAGTATAGCAATTTATAGTAATAGCTACGTACTAAGCGGACTCCTATAATACCGACCTTTTAGAGAGTCTCTCTCTAGACTCTATTATAACTCTATTACCTACGTAGCGTAGTAACTGTAATTAGCTAAGGGCCTATTAAGCGGAAGAGCTTAGGGCCCTTATAGCTAAAAAGAAGGAGTTAAAAAAGGACCTAAAGGTCCGCTATTATTGTAAGAGAGTTAAGATTGTAACAGCTTTATAATAAGGTAATATAAGATCCTTCTACGCTACCGGTAATAGAAGAGATAGATTCTAGGAATAAAGACAACTAGTTAGTAACGGGCTTTAAACGGCGTAGAAGCTACAAAACTACTACGGCTAAGCCCTAATTAGGAATACCTATTAGCATAGCTATTAAAGGAAAAAGCCCTAAGGCGTATTATAGTAAGTTAATACGCTATTATACGGACTTTATACGTATATGCAAGGTTGTCTTCCGCCTTTATTAAAAGAATAGCGATAGATAACGGGTACTATACGCTACCTAATTCCTTAGGGGAGAACCTACTAACGTATAGGCGTAATACAAGCGGGAACACGGTAAGGATACTACGAGCTAGGTAGAATTTAAAGAATTCCTCTTAGATCTAATCTAAAACCCTACTAATAGAGGGATTACAATGTTATTACGGTACTATAGCGTAATGTAAAGTCCTTTCTAAAGCGTTTAAAACTTTGTTTTATTCGTAGACTCTATAGAAGTAGAGTTACCTAGCCCTCCTCTAGTAGAAGAATATCGGATATAATATCTAATTGTAAAGCTAAAGCCATTAATACGCAGTTAGTTAGTTAGCTATTAGAGTTTACTAGAGATAAGGGTAGGAATAATAGCGCTAGCCTACCGTATTAAAGACAATATAGTAGTACGCTGTAAAGATGCCGCTCTAGCGCTTTTTAATAGGAAGAATGTTTACTAAAAAGGACGGGATAATTACCCTCCTATAACAGTAATAGTAATAGAGACTACCTTTAGAAAAAAGTATAAAAGGAGAAGGTTAGACGCGAACCAAACTCCGGTTACGAGCCGTAAGGGTACCGCGCCCCTTTTATAGGAGGAGCGTAACCGGCGTAGAAATACTAACTCCTACTATACCTACGGTAAGATAGGTTACTTTTTAGCGAACTATAGAAGTAGTAGCGCCGCCTTAGTTACGTTAAAAAAAGGGCTAGCCCGGTTAACTTAGCCTTAGTAGCTTTAGACTATAATATAAGGGGTACTTTAAAAAGACTAATTATAACGGTTAGTCTCCGTATAGCACATAGATAGTATAAAAAGACGGTTCTACTAGATAGCGGAGCTAACTTAAACTTCATGTTATAAATGCTTACAAAGTAAGGGGAATAGGACATTAATTATAGCCGCGTAATACCCGCGTAGACCTTAGATAGCTATAGTTTCCCTATCTACGGGATAACCGGGGTAACTATAAGAGTTAAAAACTCTTAGTCTAACTTAAAAGAAGGTAAACTTACCTTTAAAATAGCGGATATTACTAGGTATTACGTTGTCCTAGGTCTTTTATAGTTGTACTCTTATAATCTAGACATTAACTAGGTAAGCGGTACCTAGATGTATAGGGAGCGGTCTACACCTACAAGGGACACGGTACTAGGCTATAAGCTTGTTTCTATAAAAGCGTTATTAGGGTTAATGTTAGCTAGGGAAAAAGCATTTAGCTTCTTTCTAACGTAGTAGATATAGGCTATAGTTTCTCCGTAAGGGGTAGAGGTGTTACTAGGTGCTATCTAGGTAGTTAACTTACTAAAAAATACGCTAAGTTTGTAGCTATATTCTCGGCTAAAGAAGCCGCGGCCTTACCGCTACATAGGCGTAAGGATTACGTAATAGAACTTACTAGTAAAGATCCGCCTTATAAGCTAATTTATAACATGTTAGAGAATAAATTAAAAGTTCTAAGAGTATATCTCGAGGATAGCCTTATAAAAGGCTAGATTTACAACTTAACTAGCCCTGTAGATACGTCTATACTATTTGTCCTAAAAAAGGACGGCTAATTATAGCTTTACGTTATTTACCGGAACTTCAATAAAGTAATAGTAAAGAACCGTTACCTACTACTACTAATTAGTAAGCTATTAGATTAGCTATCTAGGGTAAAGGTATTTACTAAATTAGATATCTAAAACGTATATTATAGAATTTGCATTTATAAAGGCAATAAATAGAAGATAGCGTTTAAAACTTACTACGGCTACTATAAATATACGATTATACCGTTTAGGCTAGCTAATGCGCCGGCGAGCTTCTAGGCCTATATTAACTAGTGTTTAATAGGCCTAATTAATATTACATACGTAGTATTCCTAGATAATATACTTATCTATTTAGAAGACCCTACGGAGCACTTATAGCACGTGGTTAAAGTGCTTAAAAGGCTAAAAGACAACTACCTATACGCTTATGCTACGAATAGGACCGCTTAGAACGACTATAGTTAGGGGTGCTAAAGTAGGTAGGACGGTCCTACCTACCTCGACTAAAACTAGAGGATTGTTAGCTCTAGTTAGGCTTACCTTAGGAACAACTCCTACGGAGTTAGCTATGTTAGGAGTAACTCCTACCGCTTTATCATAGCCTACTAAAGTAGTGCTACCGCTCTAAGTCCTCTCTCGCGGGCTACTAAAGGTAGTTCTAAACAGTTTAGACAATATCTCTTTCTTCTTATTCTTTTAGGCTTTGTAAGGTAGAAAGCTACTGTTTTTTTCTTCTCTTTTTAAGTTCTTCTTAGGTAAACCCTCTTTACTTATATACCTACTTACTTCTATTACTCCTTATAATCTTATATAGGATTTTCGGCATTTTAGGACTAGCTGTTCTAAGAACAGATCCTTAGCGTTTATTACTCATTTAGAGATCCTTCCGTAATATCGTTTTATTAATACTTTCCCGCATCTACTATTCCGTTTATTCCTAATCCTAGCGTTCTAACTAGCCGATAAACCGGAGGCATTTCCTACTAGTAGGGCCGGCCTTTTAACTCTACTATTGCACTCCTAATTGCCTTATCTTTCCCTTAGCGGTTTTTAGGGTGTTTTCTATACCTAGTAGTTCCTAACTTTTTTGTAGCGGTAGCCGCTTGTAATAGAGGTTGTAGTAACTAAGGTTTTTATCTAGATTTGCTATAACTAAACGCAACGTTTAGCTAATCACTAGAGCTACTATAACCAAGTGTAGCACTTAGTTAATCACTAGTTTATAGCGGTAGCCGCTTGTAATAGAGGTTATAGTAACTAAGGTCTTTATCTAGATTTTACTATAACTAAACGTAGCATTTAGCCAATTACTAGAGTTGCTATAACTAAGTGTAGCACTTAGTTAATCACTAGTTTGTAGCGGTAGCCGCTTGTAACAGAGGTTGTAGCAACTAAGGTCTTTATCTAGATTTGCTATAACTAAACGTAGCGTTTAGCTAATCATTAGATTCGCTATAACTAAGTGTAGCACTTAGTTAATCACTAGTTTATAGCGGTAGCCGCTTGTAATAGAGGTTATAGCAACTAAAGTCTTTATCTAGATTTGCTATAGCTAAACGTTATCGTGGGGTAAACAGCTAGAGCAGCGAAATAGAGGCTTAGCGCGGAAGTACATGGGACCGCCCTACTAACTTGGCATTTGCTAACTGTTCTAGCCTTTAGGTATTTCTGCTACGCGCGGGCCTTAACAAGCAAGGCATAGAACACACTATGAAACACGGCATGAAATCACCACGAAATCCTCACGTAATAGACCACGGAATGGGATTAGCATGCAATTCACAGAACACCTAGCAAAGGGATTGTACTATAAGATCAAGGCAATTGGATACTTAAATAGCTAGCAATAACATCAATCCTCCTACCTATTAAGTAGCAAGCAGCTGCTAATAGAGGACCGAACAGCAAACATGCAGCCGAATACCAACTAGGCCTAAACGGCTAAAGTACACGGAACGGTCCTAGCTATATTCGTAGACTATAGTAGGAGAGTCCTAGGTAGTAGCGGTCCTTAACTACCTATTAACCTCGTCTACTTAACTCTAGCCTTACTACGCTTATAGAGCACAACTTACTACCCCCTAATAACGTAGCGTTTAGCTAATTACTAGTATTTGCTATAACTAAGTGTAGCGCTTAGTTAATTGCTAGTCTAGTTGTTATAGTGCCTAGTAGCTAGTGATTTTTATCTATGCCTATTTTTTATCCTATTTTAACTCTTTCTAGTGTACTACGTTTAGTACTAGTAAGGTTACTATTATTAGGGGGTAGTAAGTTGTACTCTATAAGCGTAGTAAAGCTAGAGTTAAGTGGACGAGGTTAATAGATAGTTAAAGACCGCTACTACCTAGGACTCTCCTATTATAGCCTACAAATATAGTTAGGACCGTCCCGTGTACTTTAGCCGTTTAGGTCTAGTTAATATTTAACTACATGCTTGCTACTTAGTCTTCTATTAGCTACTACTTGCTACTTACTAGGTAGGAGGATTAATATTATCGCTAGCTATTTAAGTATCCTATTACCTTAATCTTATAGTACAATCCCTATACTAGAGTCCTTGTAGATCTATACTATATTCTATTGCGTAAAAATCCTATAGATAGATTCTATGCCATATTTCATAGTGTGTTACATACCTTGCTTGTTAAGGCCCCGCGCGTAGTAGAAATACCTAAAGGCTAGAACAGTTAGCAAATGCTAAGTTAGTAGGACGGTCCTATGTACTTCCGCGCTAAGCCTCTATTTTGCTACTCTAGCTATTTACCCTATAATAGCGGTAGTATTAGCGGCACTTAGTACTATCTATTACGTAGAGGAGGCCGGGGTAGGTGTACTACGCACGCGCGTATTACATATAGTAGGGGCGTAGGAGAGTGCCTTAATTAAGGCGGTAAGGGGGTAAATTAGGTTTAGGAGTAAACGTTCTAGACACGCTAGCGGGTAGGCGCCTAGACAGCTTATGTACGCGCTTACTAGAAGATTTTAATAAAGGGGCTATGTTAATTAGAAATTGGTTAGTAGCGGCGGACGTAAAAAAGGTACGCGGTAAAGGAGTAGCGGTACTTAGAGAAAAGTAAATAAAGGAAGAACTCCTTGTTTATATATCCTTACGCCTACCGTTTACTAGGCACCTAAATCGTAGAAGCGCTTCTACCGCATGTTAATATTAAATAAACGGGAAGTAAACATACAAAAGGGGAAATAGGTAGAACGCCGTGCTTATTACCTACTATTTACCGCTATAAGCCGCGGTAAATGCGTAGTAGGGCGGTATAGCCTTAGTTACGCCTATTGCTAATTAGGTATTACTAAGCGTATATAAGTCGAGAAAAATGCGCTACTAGCCTAAAACGAGTTAGCGGGACGGACCGGGCAATTAACATAGCTAAATATAGGTCTTTAAGGGCTAACGCTATAGGAGCGCCTATAGGCTACCTAAGAACCGACTATATTAACGCTATAGAGTCTATAGGTATTCCGGTCCGTAGAACGGTTTTAACGCGGAACCTTGTAAAAAAACGGAGCTAGAGCGCATTAGTAAGCTTTTTAACGGTTAAATAAAAAATAAACAGTTACTTAGCTACCCTCTTAGGGGGTTAGCCGCTCCGTCCTTATCCCACGTCTAAGCTGTCTACGGACTAGTATAAAAGGAAAAGGGAAGAAGACTAGGAGAAGCTAACCTTTTATACCTCTTACTAAGTAAATGCGGAAAGAACATAAACCGTCTACTCCCTATAGCCTATATAAGGGTAACCGGTTGTAACCCGCCGGTTTATATTAGACTCTTTAGCAATATCTAGTATACTATCCTCTTTTAGAAGTATAACGGGACGTCTATAACCCTTCTATACCTTACGGCTTATTATAGGTATTTAGACATAGATCTAGAAGGAGACGGGTTTATTGCTCTTTACCTTATCTTTAGCCTACATTTAAGTGCTAGAAACTAGCTCTCTAGAGGGGAGGTAATTGTTAGGACTATAACGGTTAATAATACCTATCTAGAGTTACGTGTAGGAGGGTTACGGCTTACGCATAGAAGGCCTATAGCTTATGTGCGCTCCGGACTATACTCCGGAGCGGGGTAGAGTAGTATAGATAGGATACCCTAACGTTAAAAGAAAGGGCATCAATTAGCTTCTATAGTACAATGCTATAGGCACTTTATTACGTAGTAGGCTAGCTACTACGCGTATAGATTACGAATACAATATCCTATTACCTACGTAACTATACTACTAGTATAGCTGTTTTAATTAAAACTATAAGCTACGCAGATTGTTATCCTACTAAGTTACCCTAAAGCCCTAAAGCGGCGTAATAGTAGGCTTTAAAATAAACAAGATCCTCTACTTTAGAATATACTAAACTTTACGTGTTAAAGGATTACACGTATTAATAAAAAAGTAGCTATAGAACTCCCGCTCTAATATCTTTAGTTTTATTAAGAGGCTAATCCCTTAGTAGGAGGGCCTTTTTATTAAAACCGAAGAGAAGATCTACAAAGAAGAATAGTAAGGTTTAATTGCCTTAGACACGCCTTTTTTCTAGAACGTATAGCGCTAAATCTAGAGGTACGCCTTACATAAAGTTAACAAGCAATTTAAACTTGCTTTAAGAGAGCTTTCTAAGATCTTTTGTTAATAACAAGCCGGTGTTAACGAGCCTAAAAAGCTACTATACTCTAGCTACTTTACTAAAACACACGGCCTCTTTTACCGCTACTTTATACGTAATTACCGGCTTAAAAACCGTTTGTTACAAACGAGCAACTTTTATTAGCACTAGTATATTGTTTAAAACAAAGCTAAAGAGTATACTAAGCGCCCTTAGCTTAAGTTTAAAGAGCCTAGTATAGCTTTTTATTATTGTCTATAAGGACCCTAGTATAGTTTTTAGTAATAAAAAGCCGGAGTATATAGTAACTAGTAAGATCCGCTTTATACTAAGCTTGTTAACTAAAGCCTAATACCTCCGTCCTTAACGTAGCCCCTACTAACATAACGGTAGCTTTTATTAGTATTAAACTCCTAACCTCTACCTCTAGTAAACTAGCTAGGCCCTTTATTCTAGGCAAACTAATAGTCTTTCTAGTAGCTATATTAATCTCTATATCCGGTAAGCTAGCTACTATTTAGTCCTTTATTTTAGACGAGCTAATAGCCCTTTTAGTAGCTATACTAGCCTTTACTTTAGGTAAGTTAGTAGGTATTTAGTCCTTTAGTTTAGCCGAGCTATTAGCCGCTAGATCTTTTACTTTAGGACTTTTACTAGCTACGTTATCTAGCACGTACTTTGTTATATACGGCTACTACGTTGTTTAAGTTATAAGCTTGTTTCTAGTAAAAGCTATAAGTACCCTTTTTTCCTTACTCTAAACAATTATTCTTTTATTAACATCTACTTTAATAATAACTACTTTATTTAAAACAAATAACAATAACATAGCTTCCGGCTACGCTAACTAGCTAGTTTTCTAAGGTATTACCGCGAACATTACGTAATTAACGCGCTAGTAGACTAAGATTAATAGGTAGTAGCTAACTTTTAATGTAAATAAGCGCTAGTATATACTTATCCCCTTTGTTTTTAACGAAAAAACTAACCTTCCTAGGCGTGTGTAAGCCTACGCTACTTACTAGGGCCTAAACTAGCGCTTATAGCTTCTAAATCTTTGTTATAAGAACTACGGCTAGTATGTATAAAGGCCCTTTGTTTTAAACAAGGTACTAATACCTATAGTAAGTACTACTAGCGTATAAACCGTACTATACTAAAGTGTAATAGCTACTAGGCTAGTAATAATACTATACCGTATACGGATATAATCCTAATTAGCCTTAATAATAAAAACCTAGTTCCGTGCGGCTACCGCTAGAAGGATGTAATAGTAGAGTTATAGCTTGTTTGTAATAATATATAGAAAGAGAGCTAGAATATAGTAAGCTAGCGCATCTTTATGTATACTTTTTTGTTTGATCTAAAAGGTAATTACTAATAATATATAGAAGATAAACCGTAGCGATTACAACTCCTTTGTTAAGCTCTTTAAGCTCTTACTTAGTCCTAATAATATGACTTAGGTAAACATAATAAGCCGTACTAACTTTAGGAATAGTATAGTTAGCGGTTCCGCTTTTAAATTATCTATCTAGCTGTAATATAGTTAGGTTTTTTGTTAAAAACAAAGAATAGGCATTAAGGCGGGTTTTTATGTATAATAGCATTAGATAATTAGAAGTGCACTCTACGCGCGTGCACGGGCTAGTGGCTGCGCGGCTTGAAAACTTAGGCTGTCCATAACAACACCGCTGCGAGAGACGCGGGTGGATCTTAGAGGCCCTTTCGTTGTTTGAGAACTGGGATCGAGCGATTCTGCCGTTTCCTCTCGGCTTTTGACGGCGGCTCGGACTAATTGCTGCGCTGCATGCTCTTCCGACTTCCCGCGGTCGCGTGATCGTGTCGCGTTCGTGACTCCACTGCAATCTTCCTCCACGGCTTTTCTGAGATGATCAGTTGCCCGGAGATGCGTGCGAGTGTCAGTCGGGGGTGAACTGCGACTCGGAGAAGAGAGGAAGGAGAAGGTCTGCAAACACGATTGCCTCGGGTCTTCTGTCCGAATCGTGTGTGACCCGATTGCGCTTTGTACGCGCTCGGAGTCGCATGTTGCATGGCACTAGAGCACGTCTCGAATGTTCTCCGGCGCTTCTCGAACGTGACGAAGCATCATCTCAACGAAGACCGCGAGACAGACGGAAAGGCTCTCTCGAGCGCTTAGGGGGATTCTCAGGAGCACTCCACACAACAACTGCACTCTGAGAATGTAGTGTTGTTTGTCGTCCAATGCGACGTCTGCGGTCACGTATCAGCAAGTTGGCAGATTCCGTGGGATCCTTTCTTCGTTCCTGTTCCTCCCTCTAGCATACGAGGTACTTCTAGGCCGAGAGA
Organism: Cryomyces minteri; assembly: GCA_005059845.1. Lineage (NCBI taxonomy): Eukaryota > Fungi > Ascomycota > Dothideomycetes > Cryomyces > Cryomyces minteri. The sequence goes on from NAJN01000220.1 coordinate 20,260, forward strand.
AGCTCGGCCCTTCGCCTTGCAAACCGGCATTCGGAGTCTGATACATCCTTCTCGCAGCTCCCAGTACTAGGAGACACATGTAGTGGTACATTTCCCCCACCTCTCTGGACACCCCGCAAGTCTTGACAAAGGCCCCGTTCATGTAATGTGACACCCCAACCTCCAAACACCAGAACATCCGCCCAAAGGTGACTCCCATGGAGAAACCCAACCCTCATCGTACAACGTCGTCTAGACACCGTACCTCTGGATCTTGATTCCGGAGATAGCACCACCGAGGCCCTCCAACGGCGAGGCCTTGCGCTTCTTCGACGTCGACGATGTCGAACACGTGGTCTGAGGCGTCAAGATCCCTGATCCCTCAACTGTCGTCGCTTCAGTGAGGCTCTCTGCACGACTTGGCACTCCATCAGTATCGGGGACGAGCACGGTCGGCAGCGTGCCCTCAATCTTGCCAACGGCCTCGGTCTTGTTGTAAAGTGCCTGGAACTCGGCAGCGCGTGCCTGGACGAACTCGAGCGCCTCAGGGTTTTCGGTGTGGTGGTCGTAGCAATCGTGACAGCGGATGTAGAATGCTTGCGTGATAGGTGGGAAGCCAAGCATCTCGTACTCGATGAGGTTGTCGCCTATCAACTCCGTCTTGTCCCAGTCTAGACAGTCCTCGCAGTAACCGTGTTCGCACCAGCGGCACCTAGGGGTGGATCAGCTTCATGCACGTCTGTTTAGAGAGCGGGATCGCGCACCTGAATATTAGGCCACCGGCACCTGTAGTCTTCTTCTGGCAGTCAACGCACTCATGTTGAGGACAGTAGAAGTTGTTCCAGGTCTTTGTACGGGCTCTTGCCTCTTTGCTCAAGCAGTTGGTGTGGTAACTGCGCGGGCATCCCGAGCAGAGAATGATGTCCCCGCCATCCCAGCAAACCTGACAGTGCTGAGAAGGAGGTCAGCGGGCTCCACTAATTCGACAAACCGCCGCTACTCACCTCTTGGTTATTGACGGCCGCCTTCTTTTCCCGCTTCGGCTCTGCTAGTCGCGGATCTTTGCCTGCGAGAGTAGGGACCGCCACCCAGTCCTCACACAGCAGACTCTCCTTATTCACCATGAAACCATCCATCATAACAGTGGTCTCCATGCGACCATCTTTCCGGCGATCTGCTCTCGACAGCTCTTGCGGTATCGCGTTCTCTTCTGCAGCGCCTCTCTGGTATTTCTTACCGTCAAACACTGCACATTCAACACGCTCCGTCACCGCGAGCCACTTGTCTTCATCCGTATCCGCTCCGGCCACGGACGTCTGATCTGCCACGTGCGGATCGCTTGGTCGATCCTTGCATTTCTCAACTGTCGTGGCCCAGTCCCAAGACAGCATCTCGGTGACGTCTACCTCTGGATGAGATAGCGTTTGGGCACCGCGGCGGATGAGAGATTTGAGCTGGCTCGTGCCAAGTTGAGGCATGTCTTCGTCAACGGCTGACACTCTAGGACCTACTCTCTTCGATGAGTTTGTCGGAGTATGGATGTTGCGCATCGATTCAGTGATCTTGGCGGATAAGTAGAGCTTCTTTCTGATGCGACCCATCATTTGCTCCTCTACCGTCCCTTGTGTGCAGAGCTTGTACACTGTGACGGGTTGAGTCTGTCCAATTCGATGAGCTCGAGCTTCTGCCTGGACAGTGATCTGAGGATTCCAATCCTCGTCCAGAAAGATCACGTCACTCGCGGAGGCCAAGTTGATCCCGAGACCTCCAGCACGTGTGGAAATGAGCATGACCTGATACTCCGACTGACGATCGTTGAACATGCGGATTGCTAGATTGCGTCGAGCTCTTCCTGTGCTACCGTCCAGTCTCAAGTATCGGAAATTCTCTCCAAGACCACCTTTGAGGGCCAGAAGGTCTTCGCAACAGTCGAGAACCCTGGTCAAGCCAGCGAAGATGAGGATCTTCTTCTGTTTCTTGAGAACAAGTTCGTCGATGAGCTTCTCTAGCACGATGAACTTCCCCGAAGCACGGATAACGTGATCGCCAACGTAGTATGGATCGGGTGCTGCGTTAGGGAGCAGGTATGGATGGTTGCAGCATTTGCGGAGTTGTAGGATCAGGTTCATGAGTCGGCTCCATGCCGATTTCTGACGCGAGTCGTTTTGCTCCTGTTCGACTGCTTGCTGCATGATCCGCTTGCTCTCCTCCCATGCATCGACTTCACCTCCTGCAACCTTTCTTTCCAATTCACTGAGAGCATTCCAGGTCTGGTCTTCTTTCGCTTCCTTCTGTAGGGCTTCTTTCTCTTTGCTCTTCACGTCTCGAAACAAGTCTTCCAAGAGTGCGTTACCCGCTCTTGTGAGAAGGCGAGTATACCAGAATCGTTGCATAGGTGTCAGCGGAACATAGAGCAGAATTTCTTCTTTCGGTGGCAGGCCAAGATTCACTCCGGGGCTGTCTTTCATACGTCGAAGCATTATGAGTTCCAGCAGTCGGCGAGCGTCGTCCATGAACGACTTCGAGACCTTTCCCTTAGCTAAGTCGAACGACTCTTTGAATACGTCTCCAGATTTGTCGGTGAAGACGTCCGGGTACAGCCAGTGTAGCAGCGCCCACATCTCGTGCAGATTGTTCTGAAGTGGGGTTCTAGGTCGCGTTCTGTTAGTCAAGGGCGACTGTTTGCAGCGAAAGCAGACTCACCCAGTTAGGAGCAAACGATGCTCGGCCCTTAGGCTCTGGAGCGCGTGTGACACTTGGGACTTGTCGTTCTTGATCTTGTGGCCTTCGTCGAGGACAACATACCTCCAAACGAAAGCCGTCTTGAACCATCCCTGTTCGGCAGTGAAGGTTTCGTATGAAGTAATTACGATGTCGTACGAGTCTGTAGAGTCGGAATCCAGATCTATGAGTGGCTTGCCAGCTGACGTACGTCGCTCTTTCTTGTTCCTCGAACTTGCTGTCTCATTCCCGTATCGATCCAGCTTACCCTGAGCCACGGCTTTAAGTCTGGTTCTCTCTTCAACCGGACCATGGAAGCGGAGGATTTTCATACCAGGCGTCCACTTCTGAGCTTCGGCGACCCAAGAGCTCAGGACGCTGAGGGGACAGACTACTAGGTATGGACGGACCTCACTTGACGGTGGCTCTGACTGCCTGTGCTCTTCGAGATATTGGAAAAGGGAAAGGGTTTGTAGAGTTTTACCTAGGCCCATCTCATCTCCTAGGATAGCTGACATTCCGTTCTCATGCATGTACACCAGGAAAGACAAGCCCTCGACTTGGTAAGGTTTCATTGTGGCTTTCACCCTACATGGCGTTAGTGTCGCAAGTGATTTGTGAACACATTGAGATGCTCACCCTTTTGGCTGCTCTTCAATGGCTTTGTACGGCACGACTAGGATGTTTTCAGTACTTGAGACGCTCCTACTATTGACCAGCTTCTTGATGTAGTTGTTTTCGGGCAGTAGTGGCAAGAAGTAGTCTTTGTTCGCAAGCATGAAGTCATCTTGCCGAACTTTCGTGTGGGTAGCGATGTCGGCCCTAATGCGGCTACGGGCAGTGTCTGCTCTCACTTTCGATTTGCCATTGGCATCTGAAACGAGGATAGTATCGCTGCGACGTCCACTTGCCCTTTGCTCGACCTTCCGCTTCTGCGGCACAGAGCGATTGGCATTTTCGATCGCTTTGAGTGATTGAGACAGAGAAGTCCTAGGACGGAGAGAGTGACCAGCTGACGATAGACGGTCGTTTCCTGCATTTTCTCTGTTAGTCGTGTCGGATGAGTTAATTAGAAGCAAAGCCGTTCTAATGTTGTTCGACCTAGCACAGCAGCGACATGGTACGATAGGGAGAGAATTCACTCTGCTAACCTTTCACGCCCTTCGAAACATCATGGCCTACAACTATTTCGTCCCCGCTATCGCTATGTCCATCAGGGTCGACGATGTCCGACATTCGTGTCGCTTGAGGCGTCACAAACGGTGAAGACTCGGCGGTCGGTGAAGTGTCTGAGTCATCAGAAATCGTGTATGAGACTGGCTGTTTCTGACGTAGAGCGTGAGATCCATTGCTTTCGGTCGTCATGTTTGCTCTCAATCTTTTCGCCTTTGAGACGGAAGTAGGAGACTGGGTAGCTGAGAAGAAAGTCAAAAGCTCAGAGGCAGTGCGAGCTCTGTGCTTCTTCGGTGTAGAAATTACCAACACAGCCGACTTCGTCGATGTGGTATGCTGGCTGCTAAGATCGGGCCTGTCGGCATTCATTGAAGATGTGTCCTTACCCTTGGGGGCCGAACTGGGTGTCACGCAAAGAAAGTTATTTGTTTGACAACTGTTTGGTGAAGCCATGTTGACGAGTTTGTTGGTTGACAGAGAGGACAGGTCTTGAAATGAAGTGAAGTAAGGAAGGAGAGTGAGTGGCGCCGAGATATGAAGTACTCTCAACCAAGAGTTACATGAACGGCAGTCGAGGAGGTTCAGTTCTAGGTTGAAGCAGAGTCTCGGCTGAGCCAGCTGGATGCACCACGACTGCGACCGTAGGCACCGCAGAATTTGATTCCAATACCTGCAATTCGGCGTTTCGTTTCTGTTGACTCTCAGATGCCAGGTTTGGTCGGGGTGTCAGAAAGTGGAAGGGCTGAGAACTTCGCTGGGGCAACAATATCGTTAGCAAGGGTTGTCCGCCCGAAGTCAAGTGAGTGCAAGGCAGCAGAGACGGCAAACATAAGAAAAAACGTTTTGAAGCTGTGAACGCTCAATACAACAAGCAACAAGCACAAAGCAAGTGAGCCTTGGGACCAAGACAGAACATCGACGTTGCAGCTCGTCCCTGAGAAAACGCGTTGTCGCGTCTTCGGCATCACTTCGGTTGAAGGTGCATGCGGTGGCCGAGTGGTCGGCAGGGACAACCAAGCAGAAGTCATGGGTATCACGGCGCACGCAGAGATTTGGGTATGAGACTCTCGATACAATCGCATGCCAAAGATCAAAGACTCGGGTGCTCGAGACGACTGCGTGGATGCGCCGTGTCGCTTGGATGTGCCTCCAGTTCAGGCAGTTCAATCAGCACAGCCCTTCCGCGCTGGCTGCACGTGACGTTGGTTCACGGAAAGGCATGGGACTTGGACTTTATCAAGGTGACCTATATTTATGGACCAGAAAACGCCACAAAGAAAGACACACCTACCTTTCCGCACCCGCAACGCTTCACTTACCTCCGCCTTCCTGCCTTCCTTCCAACAGAATTTGCTTCAAACTACGACAGCAAAGCCTGCAACCCTTCCGTCCATTCTCATCTGCGCAGGCTTCCACCCACTAATCGCCGCCCACCTTGCCTCTCTCTCCGACGCCATCATCATCTCCCTCGCCAACTCCTCCTTCCGCTTCTCCCTCATCTCCCTAAGCATGTTATCGTAGTAGGCCTGCCGGTCTGGGGCGTGGCGCTGGCGACCGTAGGCGGGGAGGCGCAGGGGCGCGGCGGGGAGGAAGCTGTTGGATATGGAGGAGGGGATGGAGTCGTCGAACTTACTAGCTTCTGACTCTGATTGTGGCTCTGGTGCTGGTTCGTCAACGTTGATGTTGTTGTTAACAGGCTCAGAGGTAATTTCAGGCTTGCCTGTCTCTGGCTCCGCTTTCTCCACACTGGGTTTGAAATTGATGCCACTCCCAAGGTTGGAGAGCCAGTCGCCGAATTCGGGGGAGAGGGTCTCCTTGCGTGCCATTTGAAGCGAGGCCAGCTGTGCTTCAAGGCTTTTGATCTTCTTGCGCAGGTCATCGCACTCGCATCTACGCAGCTGCGCGTCTAGCGTAGCGAGGTGTTCATTGCGTTCGACCACTTCGTCGGTCTTTTCCTGGAGAGCCTTCTTCATGTTCTCCAGCGCTGTCTGAAATTCCGTGGATGGCTGAGTTTCTTCCCTCTCTCTGAGAGTCTCTTGGAGCTTCTTCTTCTCGGCTAACAATGCGGATCCTGCCCGAGCGCATTCGTCAAGTTTGTCTTCCAGTTCGGCGCGCTCGGAGGTGGCTTTCGCTGCGGCTTGGAGAGCCTGCTCCTTAGCTGCGAGAGCCTCTTGGAGTTTGGTTTGGGCCTCAAGCGTTATGGACCCCAGATCCGCATCATGCGATCTGTTTGCTCTGAGCTTGGCAGTCTGATTCTGTAACTCTTTGTTCCTTCTCAACTCGGTGTTCTTCTCCTGCTGAAGTTGCTGAGTCCGCGTTTTGCATTGCTCGAGCTCTTCCTGTACCTCCCGCGTCGTGGCCTTTGATTCGTCCAGCGCAGCAGCAGCAAGGCTCAAGGCCTCGTTCTCCCTCAACAGCTCCCCTTTCTCGAAGTCGAAGGTATCAGTGATTGCCATTATCCTGGAGTCAGCTTCACCCAGGTCTTTCTCGAGTCTTTTCATCTCCTGTCGAAGTTTCTCATGTGCTTGTCTGAGGTCACTCTCTCGCGCGCGAGCGGCTTCAATCTCCCGAAGCAATGCTGACGTGTCGGTGTCGGTGTGGCGGCGCCTGACGCTGCCGTCAATCAGCTCCAGTCCGTGGGCGAGGCCGGAGTTGATAATGCTCTGGGCCAGAAGCTCCATTTTGAACTTCAAGCCAAAACTGTACAGCTCTTTGCAAACGCTGCTGAAGCTCATGTTACTCGATAAGTACTCGATGATCTGTGCCACCAGTTCGACGGGCGGTCTCTGGTCTTCGCTTTGTTGAACTCCATTAATGTAAGCTTCGATGTGTTCTGCGAGCTGTCTAAACGTCCCAGCTGACCAGTGTGTCGTGTTCGACAAGGCGGAATCGTCCTTGAGTTTCTTGATAGTCTCCTCTAAGTGCCTGTTACGAATCTCTAACTCATCCAAGTCGTCATGCTGGCGGTTCGCCATTTGTTGTAATTCTTCCAACGCTCTTACCAGATCCATCGCCGTTTGTTGTCTTTCAACAAGCTCTTGTTGTAGGTAAGCTCTATGCTGATGGCATTCCTGCAACATAGCTTTTAGTCGCTGGCGGTCGCGTAGGAGAAGTTCTGGCTCGATAGCTTCACCACTCCTTTCGCGTTCCTCTATGATAGCAAGACCCTGTTGCAGAAGGCGCTCTCGCGCATCCTCATCTGAAAGGGCGCCGCGCCGCTTCAGGTAGCCCTCCTCTCCTATCTGGTGTCTTGTTGTTGGAGTGGTGAGGGTGACAGGAGTGGTAGTGGGAGTGGAGCTGGTAGCGGACTCTTCAGGTGCCACCGACAAGAGGGCGGAAGGAGATGCAGTGACTTTAGCTATTGCAGCTAGTAGCTTGGCAGGATCGACATCGAGTTGGGCTAGTAGCTCACTGTGATCCTCATCGTCGCGCGGAGGCCGGGCGGGAGGAAACCTGCTGTTGAAGGCGGGTACAAGAGCATTGACCTTAGCGGTATTTCCTAGAGTGCTCCGCCTCGGCGTGGTCGGTCGTAACGGCGCTGAGTCGCACTTCCCACCGTCAGCTGTGTCTATCGTAGGACTCGGTTCAGTGGAAGGGGGTTTTGTGTCCGGAGTACGAAGGGAAGGCCACTTCTGGTTGTCTGCGATCCATGCATTGAGGTCTTCGTCTTCGTCCTCTTCGCTGGCATCAGCCCAACGAGGCGTTCTGTTCGAGACCGACTCTGCTTCAATGTCGTCAACAAGCTGGCTGATGCTGAGTTTGCTCGGACGCCTCGGAATCCTTTTGTCTTCTGTCTGTTTCCTCCTGCCCCACTTGTATGTACGCCCATTGTGAGTGATAAAGTCATCATCAACCTGGTACGTACGTGGTGGTGGTCCAAGCCACCCGTCAGGCTGATCAGAGAGGACTGGCGAAGTCGGGGACGCTTCACCTTCCGAGGAAGACGGAGACCACTTCGAGGCCAAATCGTTTTTGTGCGCTTCCTCCTCCTCTTCCTGCTCCCGCTCAGCATCGTCCTCGAAGAGTTGATCGGCGTACGTAGTGTCCTGCCCTTCGGGAGTCAGTGCTTGATCGTTCTCAGCCGGAGCTGGTATGTCAGTGACCATAGGGTCATCGTATACTGAGTCCCAGGGATTGTCGCTACCGTCGCTGTTAGCCTCGTCTTTGTCTTCAGGTCCTTCTGATGCTCTGAGTTCCTCGTCGTCTTTGATGCCGGTTATTGGGGCATCGCGTGACTCCCCAGCAGGATTGATGTGGGACTCACCTTGGTCCTCTATCGTTCCTGATGGCTCGTCTTTTCTGCCATCTTTTTCATCCTTGGTGGAGACGACGTTTGTTGTGGTAGCCTGATCGATGTTAGAGTCACCATCTTCTGCAGTACTCTCTGCTTTTTGCTCCAACTCGATGTTCTCTTCCTCGTGTCTAGGACTATAGTTTTGCTACGATAGCCTTATCGAAGTCAGTAGCAACGTTGCCAGCGTCGCCAACACCAGCATCTCGCTGGCCTGTTTGCTCCTTGGCTTCCTCAGCCGCCCGGCTTCCGGTAATATCCATAAAATGTCTAACCAGTCTTTGAATCTGGATGGGGAGCTGTATACCTGTTCTTGGGAGGGTCCAGCCTCTGGAGGTTTGATATGTGCGATAGTATGGGGAGTGAACAATAGTGAGAGCGGAAATCGTGGTGAAAGTCTCCCAGGGGCTGTCGCGGTTTTGAAGCCTGACAGTATTGCCTTTCAAGATACAACCTCTTTATGACTCGAATCATTGGAAAGCGATTCTTCAAAGAGAGCACAAAGACATTCTGTTCCACCTCAGAACATCGACCACGTCCGTGCTGAGGGTGGCAAGAAAGACTGCAAACAAAGAAACTACAGGCATACACGCCAGAGATCGGAAACCGAATGACGTCGGGTTGTGTATTCAGCAATTCTTTGTTATGCAATGAGGCCTTCGGATGCCTTCGTACGTGCTCGGTCAGCCACTGACCATATAATATAGGTTTACAGAAACACAGCAGCCTCTCATCAAGCGTACGAAATCAGCTCCGAAAAGCTAAAGATCCTGTGTAGATCGACCGCCCTTCGGCTCAAACCTCTGCTACAGTCGAGCGATACGCGATTCAGTCGTGTTGTCATCGCCGAACCGAGTCTCGTAAGGATTCCAGGGACCCTGTAATCGTGAGCACTTTTGTTCGATGCTGTGTATTCTTGGGCTGCAACCTGGGTATGCGCAATGCCTCACAGGGACAAAACGTACCTTCACCGTCCTACAGCAGCTGGAAGTCGTAGGAGTCGCGTTGTATCCTGTGTTCCTCCCGGCGTAGCTATGAGATCAAGGTGAAGTTATACGCCAACAAAGCTAGCAGCCGGTCGTGTCCGGCCATTATCTGGGTCACTTGAGTCGTCTAGTAAGTCCGGAAGCCCTCTGCTAAGAACAACACTGTCGTAGCCCAAGCTACGACAGAGGTCTGGCCAACACAGCTCGACGATGGAGTGACCATGCGTACTTGCTGGACCGCTATCCGGAAACTGGAAAGGGTTCAAAGGTCCGGGTCGATGTGTAGCTTGAACTTCTTGTTCGCCCGATCCGGCGCTCGGTTCTCGAATTGGGAACCATGGAGCTCGAACGCCAGACTTTTCAAGTTCACGACTTCCTGTTCGCCCTCTGGCATTTTCGCAATGAGCGGTATCTCGAAGCGGAAAATTGTATGCTCTTTGGGGACGGCTACCACAGGTCAGCTACTTCCACTGACACAGTCTGCAGCCCGAAAAGGTCAAATCACTCACTCTTCAGCTCGTCGCTCTTCGTGATAACCTCGAACGTGAACTTCGTGTCCTTAACCACAATCCCCCTCAGCCCCACCCGACTCACACACCTACTCCTCACGACCTCGACCTCCGCGCCATGGAAGTCCGCGCTCGCAATCAGCGGCCCCGCACCCTGTGGCGTCACATACGCTCCATACCGGTTGTCCCTCACACCCTCCACTCCCAGGATCCCCCGCATATAGCTCACCCACATCGCATGCAGCGGCTCATAGATGGCATACTTGCGCTGCTCTTTCGGTATCTCGTAGATGCACAGCGCGCGCTTCTGCTTGGCGGACAGAGGTTGAGGTTTGCGCGACTTGCGCCGCTCGGCGGCTTTGAGCAGCCGAGCACGCTGACGTTGCGAGCGGGCGTCGAGGACCGTGTC
>NAJN01000221.1:0-13758 GCA_005059845.1 Cryomyces minteri
TCAAAACCCTCAAATTCGAAGCTGGCCGTTAGAAAGATCCCCTTCCGTAAAGTAAGACCTCACCCCGACGTGATACCCTACCCTCAACACCATACTAAAGGGGACAAAACACGATACGGAAGCAGAAAGGACACGGGTTAGAGAGCAAACGTTATTTGTAGCTCAATCGGGTTGATTTTGAGCAAGACACGAATCTATACGGACGAGACACTGCCAAATATTTTGCAACACCATGCTTATCACCAGTCTTGGCATGCCTTGCAAGGCGATCAAGCAAGCCAATCAGTTTTCTCAAGCAAGCAAATCAATCAAGGCAGATGGGCCGAAATCCTCAAGCAAATCAAGGCAGAGGGCGTGCCTTGCCTTGATTTGATTGATATCAAGTCTGCATAGGAGGATACGCTGTGCTGGCCATATCATCAACCTTGTTGCGCGTGCAATCCTCTTCGGCAACGACGTAGATGCTCTCGAAGAAGACCTCTCCAACCAAGACAACCTACTTGAAGACATACAGATGCAGCTATGGAGGAAGCGCGGCCCGCTTGGCAAGCTACATAACGTCATCATATCTATCTGTTCATCCCCGCAGCGAGTTGAACACTTCAAACAGCTATGCGCCAAGCACGAATTGTCTGAGAAGACGCTCCTCATAGACAACAACACGCGTTGGAACTCCTTCTACTACGCTATGCAAAGGGCAGTGATTCTTCAACCAGCTATTCAAGACTACCCCGATGAACAGATGTTCGCATGGAGCAGTTACTGCAACCGCCTTCGCGTAAGCCATATAATCAAGAAGAGCACAACTCTCTGGCCAGCTCCTTCTGATTACCATGCCAGGGGAAAAGCTCTCGGGCGTCACGCACAGGATCCTGACACTCCTCTTCCACTTCATCCTCGGCTTCCTCTTCCTCGTCTGTCTCCTCCTGTTCGGTTCCTTCTTTGCTGCCATCAATGATGTCGTTGTCACAGCCACGGGCACCGCGACCCTCATCTGTTGTAACAACCCGGAGGCAATAGCATATGAACCTCTTCCAGTACCCAGCATATCGGCGCTGGCTTTCCGGGTTCTGCAGCCTAGCTAGTGGTCGGACATCCAGCTCCTCACGATTTGCGCTCTTGAGCCATCGCCTCGTCTCAATGGCTAACGATGACAAGCCCGCCACGCTCTTCTCAATTCCCAAGTCCACGATTCTGACTGCCTGATGTAAGAGTCTTTCCTCTCGGTCTGGCATTCTGCTTGCATGGCTTAGCTGCGCTAGGTTTCGACAGGCTAGATGCTCTGGCCAACCCGTCCTGTTGAACCAGCCCGTCCTGTCTGTTCTTGCTACTTTCTCGTCCGCCTTTTCCAGCTCCTTGTCGTGTTCTTCCTTCGCTCTTCTACACTCGTTCAAGATCCGCACCACGTCCTCGTCGTCTTTGACGCTAACAAGCGGGTCGACCGTGGGATCTGGGGCCACATGCACGGTAAAATGGCGCTGGAATCCTCCCGTAGCGAAGAACGTCTGCACTTTGACCAGGCTCCAACTCTCTCTGTTCTCCCTTGTCGATTTCCAGTTGTGCTACTTGTTGCAACTCTGGCCCATCACGGATCGGTTAACGCTAACATAGCCCAGGGTGGTCAATCATCCATCCAATCCGGATGAGTTCAGAATCTACGCCGGGCGTGACGGGTTTTACTGAGACATTTCAAACTTTCGCACAATTTCCCTACGTAGGATCCATCACGCCCGGCGTAGATTCTGAACTCATCCGGACTGGATGGATGATTGACCACCCTGACATAGCCACACTTCTCCTCGGCGCATAAGAATGCGTCTATCGGCTCACCCAGCACTTTAAGCGGCGGTCGTAACGGGAGCGGCAGTGGTACGCGTGATGGTTCGAGAATTGTGTACTGCGCGTACTTTCCTACAATCGCCTTTCGCTCTTTAGCAGCAATCGAATGATATTTCTCGAGATGACGGTTTACGTTTTGCAGAGCATACGCATGATCTTTGCATACAAGCACCTTGTAGTCGGGTTCGTACTGCAGTAACTCCTCTATGTTTGCCGCCGTGAATTGAGACGCTGTTGCGACCGCTACGCGTTCTGCGGGAGCTACGTGTTGCGCGCCTGTGTATGGGTTCCAGCTGATGTTCATTGTTGGGCTGGTCAACCCCAAGTTAACCCCAAGTTACCCTAAGTTCAGCAGCAACCAAGAAACACGCGATTCCCAACTTTAAGGGAGTGTTCCTAGATGATCTGTATATTTGTTCTCACGTTTAGAGTTCTGCGGTACACAACGCGACTTTGATGGGGTGTCCAAGCGCTCCATTCGCTTCTCCATTTCCCCCTATGGATTTCCTGTTCCGCTTAGCTCCCGCGCTCCCACTAAGCTTGATCTGTCCCATTTGAGTAGGAAATGGGGGCTACCTCTTGGTCAGGCAACTAACTCGCGAATCCATAGGTACGGGACACGTGACGTTAGTAGCCTTCTGCACCGTGCGCGGGTCTATCCCACTGGCGCAAGAATTGAACGGACAAGGACCGCGGTGGAATTCAACAACCACTCTTAGGAATGACTTCATAATGTAATGGAAGATATAAGACAACGTAATAGTCAACTTGTGAAGGTTACAAGTATTCGCATCCAGTAGAGAATTTATTGTAAGAGTTGCAAGTTTTGAGTCATGGCTTTGATGTTCCTCCGCGAGTTGCATGCGACTCTAAGCGAATTGCACGCCAAGACCTCACTTTTGTATGGTATGGTATGGTATTCTATTAGGCTACGAAGTCTTTCTGCAAGACTTAAGTGCCATCCATCCTATGTACACCAAGTACGACCGCCTTTACCTGTTTCCACTCCACAGTCCCACCAACGTCCTTCACGCTAGAGTTGGCTACCTCATGTCGCTACCTGAGTAGCTATAGAGGTGGCTTCCTCCGCCTGTCGGGCAGATATAAACCGTGCCGTACTCTGGAGGAAGCGGATGACCGCGCGTACTACCTCCATGTTCGGCTTCCACTGTTCCTTCGGGCCATCGAGAGGCTTCCCGGTCTTTGCGTCCTCCCACGTGCTCCACCCTCCAAGCATATATGACATATCAAGCCACCTCGTCCCTACTAGCCGGATGAGTGATTGTCGCTGCTCCTGCCATCTTGGATAATAGACAAGGACGTGCCGGATCGTCTCGTCTGCCTGTCCGCACGCGCACCGGCCGGACTGCTCCCTTCCAATGCGGGCTAAGTAGGTGCGGAGGAAGCTGTGGTTAGAGCGACACTGCATTGGTACCGAGGCTTCGTCTGAGCTAAGTGCCCCGTATAGCCGCACATACAGTACGGCATCTACCTGCGCCTCCGCGGCTTAAGCAAGCCACCGGCATCATGGTCGGTGTGGATTAGCCATGTTGCAGAAAATGACGACAATACAGGCGCAGTGATGATCGTGAACGCTATGATATCTCCTCAGAGCACGTCCAAGGACCGGAATACATGTCGGACACTTTAAGCCCGCCCCTAGACCATCTTTTCCGATGCCCGCCGCCGCTTGCCGAACTGTTTCCTCACCGCATACACGCACTCATCCCCCAATTTCACTACTAGCAACACCAACAGTACGACAACGGGTGCGGCAGACAGGAATATGCTCACCACTGCGAACCACCTCGATACGTTCCAGAAAGCCTTCAATCCCTGCGTGTCGAGCGCTTCCGCTGCCAGACCGACCTGCATCGCGCTTAGCAGGACTGAGAAGACACCGAATATGAAGAGTAGCGGGGTGAAGTAGGGGGTGAAGTAGTCGCGATATTGCAACCCGATGTCCTGGTAAGCCATCTGGCGGAGGAGAGGTACGGCCCACAGGTTCAGGCGTGTCAGTCGCAGCTCGCCGTACTGGTACCGCTCCGACACCTCGTCGTCCGAAACGGCGCTAAGCCTCTCGGAGAAGGTACAGAACTGTTCCCATGTGACACCCTTTGGCAATAGCTGCAGCTCCTCTCGCTGGGCTGTACGGAAGTCGCTTTCGTACTCAATAAGGTAGAAGTACGAGCGCAAGAAGCCAAGTGCTACCGCGACGATCCTCTCTCTATCAGCTTGTAGCGTTGTAGGCCTACCTACAAGGAACTGGTCCCAGAAGACATAGGAGAGTAAGTATCTAGGCACCGGCTTGATGAAGATGCAGTCATGTCTCCAGACCAGATGAAGACCAGGGTCCTCCATGACCACAATCGTCCGACCCCGGAGGCTCTGCCGATGCAGCGGTGTGATGTTTGCGCTCGAGTGTGTTGACATCAGCCATAGGTGTCTTGCCATCTTGTTGAGTCTGTTGCAGCACATGTCCTGCGCAAGGAAGCCGATTGTGCCGTCGATGTCCTTCAACTTGACACTTGGGTAGCCGGGAAGCATGGCATCCCCGATCGTGGTGCCATGGTCAAATATCACATCATCCAAGCTCTTCTCTAGCTGTGCGTCTTGCGGGAAGGGGAGCGTCTTAGATGTCTGTCTCATTGAAGCATTGAAGCGTTGGAGCGGTTCCGAGGTGATGCATGGGATGTATGCAATGTAGCGAATGGGGGAGGCTGTGTCTGTGTCTGTGTCTGTGTCTGTGTCTGTGTCTCTTTATCTTTATCTGGCTGTCTGGCTGTCTGGCTGTCTAAGTCTCTGCCTGGCTACCCGCCCGGTCACCTGCCGCAGCCCCGGTATTCTAGACGCAAGCCACGGCGTTCCACGTGTTAAACCTAGTCGCGTCCGGATGTAGCGCGATACAGCGGGGTAAAAGGAAGAATAGAGCTTGAACTCTAGAGAAACGGTTGTCTACGCGGTTCTTTGCGGTCATATAGGCAGTACTTCTGTCCTGCGATGCGAATGATAGGCGAGTCGGTCTCGCCGGACCATTCAGCCTACCTCTGGCAAGCCACAGGGGCTTGAGGGATGATGCTCACAGGCTCTCTTCTGACCGTGCCGCATGCACTTCGCCCTGTTGCATCCTTACATACTAGTCGCCTTATCAATGCACATTTCGCAACTCATCACAGTCCCGCCATCTCAACGAATGCAGATGCCTGCAGGCTGGAGGACGCCACTTAAGCGCCAGAAGACGGCCTGAGAATGCGGTGTTTGCTCCGCTGGTCGAGCTTGTCCAGCCGTTTCTGCAGACAAGCCGTCCCAGCTGAAGGCCAGCACAATTGATTCGATGATGCAAACCTGTTCGATGCCCCTCCCCAATCCCGTGTCCGATAAGGGCCCTTTCCGCTGCTTTAGCTCGGTTTTCATCCGCGCCTAAGCCATAGACTACTCAGCAGTAGCAGATGCAAGCCAAGCACAAGGGCGCTGCGACCTTCAATGCCTCCCGACCCTGTGGCTGGACTTCGCATGACCATCAGTCCAAACACCACAACAGTCCGTCCGTTAATTTTCGAACGGACTGACTGACGGGGTCTTAGCAGTCCGTCCGTCCGTTTTTGAAGCCGTAAACAAGCCGTCAGGCCGTTCGAAAGGTGTTAGTAGAACGGACGGACTGACGGGCTGACTGGCCAAACATGAAGCAGTTCGCGGACTTACTTCGGGAGCTCGGTCAAGCCTCCTATTGGCTCGCTTTCTCCTCGGCTAATCGTACAGAGCTTCGTCTCGTCTGAAGCGTATACCGCTCTATCATAAACACGTATTTCAATCGGTAATAGATCAACCATAACGCGTTACAATGCCTCTAAGGTTGCAGACGGCGCGTAGCAAAGGCAAACGAACCATTCGGCCAACTGCGAAAGCCAGTGCCTTGTCGCAAGCACTACCCCTATCACCGCCAAATACCCAGCAAAATACACTCGTATCCACGCACCAGAACACGCAAACCACGCTCGCATTCAGCTCACCACGCCGCGTTGCTGTTACTCCTCCTACTACAACAATCGACACACCTTCTGAGCTTCCTGATACGCTCATTGACGCCTTCGAGCGCGTTAGCTTCCCTCTGCAAGGCGCTCTTCTCCACGCCAGCTACCGACCCCGGCCTCGTCAAAAGCGTGGTATTGGTGACAACAGGATCTCTTGGATATGGCGCTATGGCATGGACATAGAGAGACTTAGTACTAGCCTTGAATGGAAGGGCAAGTTCTGGCTCTGTAAGGCTTGCCACGAAGGAGTTATCAAGCGTCAACCGCTCGCTGCAGAGAGCTCTAGTAACGCTTCCAAACACATGCTAAAGAGCCATGGTATTACGCCTACTGGTCCTCTTATACAGCAGCCACCTACGCAGTCGCTTGATAGCTGGATGAAGAAGGACCTACCGCCTAAGGCTAAAGAGGAGGTGTTCAAACGAGACCTTATCAACTGGATAGCTCAAGCAGACATCAGCTTCATGCAAGCGGCTAGCACGAAGCTTCACAAGGTGATCAAGAACGGCGGTCAGTACACAGAGAGCCTGCTTCCTTCAGCCGGTACTGCTCGCAATTGGATCACTACTGCCTTCTTGCAGAGGCGCTCGCAGTTGAAGCTAAAGCTCCATCAAGCTTGTAGCAAGATCAACCTCTCCTTTGACATCCGGAGCGCTCCTAATGACCTAGATCTACTTGGTGTAGTAGGCCACTGGATAGACGAGAACAGACAGCTTCAGACCGCTCTACTAGGCCTTCCTAGGATCACCGGTGCGCATAACGGTGTCAATATTGCACGGTGTGTTACAGCAGTCATTCACGAGTACCGGATTGAAGCCAAACTTGGAGCCTTTCAGATGGACAACGCTAGTAACAACGATACTACGATTCAAGAGC
Organism: Cryomyces minteri; assembly: GCA_005059845.1. NCBI lineage: Eukaryota > Fungi > Ascomycota > Dothideomycetes > Cryomyces > Cryomyces minteri. The sequence continues at coordinate 6,747 of NAJN01000221.1, forward strand.
TTGCAGACGCTATGACCGGTATCAATCCAAACGCAGACCGCCTTCGTTGCTAGGGCCACGTAGTCAACCTTGTGGTGCAGTCACTACTATTTGGCAGAGGCCTAAGCAAGCTTACGAAAGTTCTTGCTGGCTGTAGTGACGAAGACGAGTACAATCACTGGCGTACGCAAGGCGCCATTGGCAAGATCCACAACGTGGTTAAGTACATCAACCGCAATAGCAGCCGTGTTGAGGCCTTTATGGAGATTCAGCTCCAGCTCGGTGTCACCAAGGCAAACCTCTTGAAGCTCACAAAAGACGGAGGCGTACGGTGGAACAGCGTCTACCTTATGGTCAAGCGCGCGCTGAAGCTTGAAGTAGTAGTCAGAGAGTATCTTCGTACGTGGAAGAGGAAGGACAAGGAGGCGTACAACCTCCAGCAAGACGTCCTTGACGAGCAAGATTGGGAAGAGCTTCGTCACTTTGCAGAGCTTCTGAAGCCGTTCTACACCGTCACCAAGCGAGTTGAAGGCAATGCGAATAGGCCTGGCTATGAGGGCAGTCATGGCGCCTTATGGGAGGTCCTTATGTCTATCAACTACCTCTACAAGAAGCTCAGTGCTGCGGCGGACGAGATAACTGCTGACAAGGACAACAAGATCTTCACAAACCACTACCAGACCGGTGTTAGCACTGGCTTCTTGAAGCTAAAGGAGTACTTCACGCTCACTGACCGCAGTCCTCTCTACCGCGCTGCAATTGCTCTCCATCCGTGTCATAAGTTTGCTTGGTTTGAGGCTCACTGGTCAAGGAACAAAAGCTACATCATAGCGGCCAAGAAGGTTACAAAGGAGCTCTATGCTACCTACGCTGGCGAAGGCAGCGCTTCTTCAGTGACAGCAACAGCACTAGCACCACGTATTCCACGCAAGAGATGTCGTAGCGAGAGCTCAGACGACGAGGACTACTTAGCCGCCTTCCATACCGCGTCAGTGAGGCCAAAGCTCTTAGAGACGCGTGATACCGAGCTTGAGCGCTTCATAGCGGATACAGACGATGTAAGAGGCTACGAGGAGCGACCACTGGCGTGGTGGCGTGATATTGGCGACAAGAAGTACGCAACGCTTGCCTTGATGGCGTACGACCTCTTCTCGATACCCGGTGTGAGCTCGGAGTGCGAGCCAGTGTTCTCAACAGTCGGACCGTCCATGTGGACCGCTGGACCCGAGGCTTAACCGTCAACTACAAATCCAGCCCTCCTGACTCTACGTATGATTGATAAGGTCTTGTAGTTTGAGCGTATGCAGTGACCTTACCTACAACAATAGGCATGAATGTTGCAACCTAACTCTACTACGATATCATTTGTTATCGTAGAAAACAGAAAAATCGGGCAAACCTCGGGCCCAGCGGTCCACATGGACGGTCCGACTGTTGAGAACACTGGTGCGGGCGCGCCTTTAGTCATGGCAAGAAGATGATCAGAGACGAGCGGCATAGGCTCAAAGCGGACATCATTGAAGCTGACCAGTGCGTCAAGAGCTGGTACCGCCATAGGGTCATTACCGGCGAGTCTATTGCTTTACAAACACCTCCTACCGCCGCATTACGGTTACCAACTCTAGCAATACAAGAGGAGGATCAAGAGGAGGATCACGTCATGATATATAGCGATGGCAGCGACAGCGAGGTAGAGGTTATAGAGGATAAGGAGGACAACGAGGACCTCGAATTGTACGAACAGAGCCTATTTTAGAACACCTCTGAAGCCAATATCGCGGTCTTAGCGCTTTTTGAGCAGTTAGGCCGTCAGGCCGTCAGACCGTTCAAAACACCTCCCATCAGTCCGTCAGGCCGTTCAAGATGCCTCAATTAGGCCGTCAGGCCGTTCAAAGAGCCTCAAGATAACGGACTGACGGACTGTTGTGGTGTTTGCATCAGTCCTAAGGTTTCTCGTACCCTTGCTTCCTGAAACAGCTGTACAGCCTTGAGAGACCATGGGTCCTTGACAAAGGTCAGCCGTAGTCTAGTTGTCCAATTCGACGGACAACCCGCAAGCTTCTCCGCTCAAGACCCTTTTAGCGGTAGTGGTTGTTGCAGACAAAGTGCGATCATTTCATCTTCCATAGGATTGCAACTCATGTACGTGCCCAGTCTCATGAGAAAAGCTTGTTAGCTGCGCTACTATGAACTTCCTAGAAACTATCACGGCTTTCTTCCTGTTGCCTTACCTGGCATGGGCGGTCGTGGTATCGGATCGCTTCTTCCATCGGGTGTGGAGCCTTGCTCTCTTTCTTTGTGCAGCTCTACTGATCTCAACATATCATTTGGCTCTATCGTGGTCAGCTCTCTGCTGGACTATACTAATTCAATTCTTACTGGTCGTCTTTTGTATCGCTCTGTCTCCTCTACAAGCAGTCTTTCACAAGTTCTCTTTTTTGCAAGCAGTCTTCCATAGCCCCGAGCCGTTCGACTCCAAGACCCTTGAGGTACTCTGGCCAAATACAAAGACGTCCGGGAAAGACAACCCACTCGAGGCTGAGATCTTTATCGAGTGAGTATCCTTCGTACGCTATTCCAAGTCAGAGGATGTATGACTAACCGAGTGCTTCTCTCACTTTTAGTATCGTCGCGGTTCACGGGCTTGCATCGGATCCTAGAACGACCTGGGAATGGTGGCGTCCAAACAATATTGGTCCTAACCTGACTCTCCCTTCCGCCCATCCGGTATGGCTCCGAGACTTTGTGCCCGAAGAAGGGTTACGCGCCCGTATCATGGCCTTCAATCACAATACTGCATGGCAGGCGATTGCGCTAGGCAAGTCGCTGCAAGATCATGGTGGGGACTTGGTTCGGGCGCTTCGCAGAGTCCGTAAAACACCAGAGGTAAGAAGACTTTGCCAGAGGTTGCATCGTGATTGCTCATGTCCTTTAGGAGATATGCCGTCCCATCGTATTCATTGGCCACAGCTTTGGAGGCTTGATCGTCAAACAGGTGGGTCATTCTAGCCTATGGTTACTCTTGTCTGGCATTGACGACGGTCGAAGGCTCTGGTCGTTGCGAGCGGAGACGCGGGCGATGATGTCGGCCGTAGTATTTTTCAGCAGACACAAGGCTTCGTTTTCCTCGGAGTGCCGCACAAAGGCGCTCGGCTGACGTTGATCGGAAGGATGTTGTCCCTCTTCGGTCACTGGAAAGGAGCTAGCACAAGCCTATTAGAGGTCACTGAGCCTGAGTCGGTGGTCAACCAGAGCCTCCATGAGAGCTTCATGAAGCTCGTCAGGAATGGATGCACTACCGCGAACACAGTATGCGTCTTCGAGTCTGTTAGGGAGACGTTGTTGGGCTACCCGGTTGTGCAGGTGAGTGTGCAATGTGTTCAGACGTGATGCAACGACGATGTGCTAAGGGAACACGACTTCAAGGTGGTTGACAGACGCTCAGCTGTGATAGATGGGTCACAGCACATTGGATTCGACAGAGATCATCGTTCTCTGCAAAGGTTCTCGTCCCGCGATGACGAGGAGTACCAGGATGTGCTTGGTTGGCTGCAAAAGTGGGCGAAGGAAAGCAAGGACAGGGCTGCTGGTGCGCATCAGCCCCGAACACTGCACAAACAGCAGGGACGTCGAAGCCTGAGTCGGGCGGCTGACTTGCAGTAGCGGAGAGCACACAGCAAAACCTTGCAATGACGCGGGAGCAAGAAGGTCTGAACGTCACATCCACCGCCTTGTAGCAGAAGAAGCTGATGACGTTACCGGCAAGATTGTCTGAAGTCTCTGTCCTTCGCAGAGATGGACCAGCGAAGGAACGACATAGCTAGCGCGACCCCTGGAACATGTTCGTGGATCCTCAAGGAGAAAGAGTACTTAGCCTGGATGCGGGAGCGCAAGGGACTAATGTGGATCAAGGGGAACCCCGGCGTCGGGAAATCGACGCTGTTGAAGTACATACTCAGGAACAACGAGCCAAAAAGGACTTCGCACCGATGTGTAGAAGCAGCCTTCTTCTTCACTGGCCGTGGGTCAGACATTCAGAAAAGCCGTCTTGGCCTTTTCCGGTCACTTTTGCACCAGCTCCTAAAGCAGACTCCCAGCTTGCTCTCTAGGTTTGCGGCCGATTTCAAGAGAAAACGTGACCAAAAAGGGGAATAAAGAAAGGACTGGGACTGGCATGAGAACGAAGCTCCGAGAGTTCCTTGCCGACTACATCTTGCAGGCTTCCGAGACATCCTCGGTTCAGATATATGTCGATGCACTCGATGAAGCTGGCGAGATGGTTGCGCGAGACCTGTTGGCCTACTTTGACGGCCTGACGACAAAGTCGGGCGATAGAGACAGGAACATGAAGATCTGCTTGTCATCCCGGCATTATCCCCTCAATGCCTTGGTCTTGGGACGCCCTGTTTACGTTCAGCGCCAGAACGACGAGGACATAGCAACCTACGCGGAGGAAAAGCTGAAGTCCCAGATCACCGATGCGGAGGAACTACGCGTTCTCAAAGAGGAGGTCAAAAACAGAGCATCAGGTAGCTTCCTCTGGGCCGTTCTCGTCATTCCTGTCATTCTTCGCCTGCATAAATATCTAGAACTAGGCACCATCCGAAGGAAGATTGGAGAGCTACCTCCCGATCTTGATAGCCTCTATACCGATATCCTCAATGAGATACAGGATGATGAGGAACGAAGTCGAGCATTGAGGCTGATCGAGTGGATATGCTTCGCCCGAAGGCCTCTCGATATGGGAGAGCTACGCTACGCCGTGGCAGTTGGCTCAGACGCTTCGCCCGCTTCTTTGCAGGAATGGAGAATGTCAGACGAGTACGTCGAGACAGACAGCAAGATGGAACAGGCAACAGTACATCTGTCTTGTGGGCTTGTTGAGATTCTCCAGCAAAACGAGCGGCGAGTGGCACAATTTATCCATCAGTCAGTCAAGGACTACCTCATTCAGGGTGGGGGACTGCAGCGGCTTCGCGGTTCTTCAATGATTATTTCGGTCGGCAGTGTCGAACACCGGTTGTCGAGGACTTGCATTCGATACTTGGCTATGGAGGAGGTTATGAATCATTGCGGAAGCGACAGGATCGGCCGCAATACCGGCTCCGAGGTTCGTTTGCTGAACTACGCGACAACGTACTGGATCTCACATGCAGAGACGGTCGAAGAAAGCGGGATGTCACAGGGAGATCTGTTGGGCCTTCTCAGATGGCCCTCAAACAGTATACTCGCTTGCTGGATAACGACATATCGGAAAGTTCACCCTTGGGAATATCGAAGTCCAGCGCCCAATATGACCCTACTGCACATTGGAGCAAAGCACGGCTTCTTGAGTGTTATAGAGACGACAGTTGACCAGCAGAAAAGCATCGGGCTTGACGAGAGAGACGAAGATGATCGAACGCCGCTGTTGTGGGCGGCAGCGAGTGGACACGAGGCGGTAGTCAAGCTGCTGCTCGAGACAGGCAAGGTCGAGGCAGACTCGAAGGGTCAACATGGTCGGACGCCGTTGTCGTGGGCTGCAGCGAGTGGACACGAGGCGGTAGTCAAGCTGCTGCTTGAGACAGGCCAGGTCGAGGTAGACTCCGAGGACGAAGATGATCAGACGCCGCTATTAGGGGCGGCAGCGAGTGGACTGCCGTGATGCAAATATACGAAAGGGACTGAACCGGAAGGCTGATTCAGGTGCAGAGATCGAAACAAGGCGTTGCTTCATGTATATATACGTTGTTTGGCTGATTCAACTGGTCATGTATGATATCACAACTGAGGGCTCGCTGCCGCCGAATATATGGTGTCCGGTGTGGTAGACCTTGACGATATCGTCGTCGGCATAGCCTGCATAGCCTCCTCAGCAGTTTGGGCTGCCCGTTCCACCTTATTAGCCGTGCTAAACGTGCTATATGAGAGTCTTGACCGCATCCAGTGCTTCAAGCACTCCGTAATCTCCACCGTTGTAGCACCCAGCCTTGCCCTATCCCATGAGATTGTCCTTCTAGCCCCTGAGAACACGCGCTCTGACTCCGCTGACATAGGTGGTATACTGAAGATATCAAGCCCCATTCGTGCGAGGTGACAGAAAGTGTGTTGTTGACTCGGTTCGAGCCACCAGGTAAGGGCTGTGCCTGCTATGCCGTGAGGACTAGTCTATCACAGGCAGATCTGTCGATAGGGGTTTTGAATTGAATTGGACCGTTGCATTCAATTCATGAGGATTTCATGAAGTCAACTCACATATTTGCTTACTCATACAGTCTGTAACGCCATTTCTGATCCTTTGTTCCTCCTCTTGATCCTCCGTATCTGACTTCACTTCCACTAACTCTGCCGCTTGTACTAGAACCTCCGTAGTCACAACGCCTCCACCGCTGATCTTTGACCTCATCCAGTGTTTCAAACACTTAGATTGTTCCACTGCCGTCGCCTGAAGGCTTGATCTACTCCATGAGATGGTCCGCCGCGCACTTGAGAACACACGCTCTGCCTCCGCTGACATCGCTGGTATTGAGAGGATATCGGTAGCCATGCGAGAGAAGTTGGAGTAGTTTGTACGTTGCGTTGAATCGAGCCACCAAGAAAGAGCTGCCATCACTCCGAGATCGAGGGTTTCAGCCTGTAGATACCGTAGAGGTTAGCAAAATACATAGCATCTGCAGCACAGACTAGAACTCACGTTCTGAAACCGCCTCCACTCGTCTTTTATAGTGTTGTTGCCGCCTCGAAGCTTCCTCATATGCCGCTGGAATTCCGAGGTCATCGTCTGAAGCTACATCTTCCTCACACGGCTGATAGAACTTCTCCCATAGCTTGAAGATCTTCCGCTTTGTTGGCTCGATGTAGGTAGGAATGTGCTTCCAGTTCTCATCGAAATACCGCTCTTTGAGAGAAGGATGAAGAGCGATGGCTGCAGCATAGACTGGTGACTGATCAGTGAGGTCATAGTACTTGTCAAAAGCAAACCAGCACGTGAGAAGACTAGCAGAGAGGTTGGCGTCGTTTGAGTACTGCTCCTGACACTTTCTGACGTGCTGAA
>NAJN01000221.1:13768-26241 GCA_005059845.1 Cryomyces minteri
TGTCGGTGCTTGTTGCGAGTGACTTCTCGATCCAGTCGACCTTGATAGGATACCATTTAGGAGCAACTAGCCGCGCTCCTTGAATTGCTACGGTCCACGCCTCTGCAGTGCGTCGAACGATCACTTCCTCCTGCTTTGTAGCCACTATACGGACCGACTTTGAGCTTGTCCTAACAAACATCTTGAAGTCTAGAAACTCTAGCTCCTCGAGACCTTCGATTGTACGGAGTACTTCAGTAAACTTGCTACGGGCTTGCTCAGTGTCGGCCAGGTCTGATCCTTGTAGTTCGACTACTATCGCTGATCCATTCATGCCTTGTTCGCTTGCAGTCCTGAGGATGCTCCGCATGCTTGAACGCGGGCTGGAGTCGCTGCTGCTGAAGGACACGTTCTTTGGGGAGCCTCCTGCTGAGCTAGAGCTATTGGAACCTGATTGCGCGACGCTCGCGTACGACTGCGGCTGTGACTGTGATGCTAGAGACTGTCCCCAGTAGGGGCTGTATGCTTTCATGTTCTCGATGTCCATTTTCAGGCCTTTAATCATGTCTTTCAGCTCCTTGTTCTCCTCCCGAAGCTGCCTGTTAGCTTCCTCGGATCGCTTATTGGCTTCATCTGTTCGCTTGTTGGCCTCGAGAAGCTGCTTCATCTGGCCTTGGAGACTTCCGAGCACTTCCGCAATGTTTACTAGGCCCATCGCTTCACTCTCGCGGGCCTTCTGCGACGGCTTACGAGCTCTGGATGATGCACGCGTGACATCTACGGCTTCAACTTCATCCTGCATGTCCACGTCCGTCCCTATGTCTTCCTGAGAGGACTGGGTGGCGCGCGTAGCCAGTTTCTTAGGTCTGCCCGACATCGCACTCTCCGCAGCGATATCGGCACCGACCGATTCGTAAGCCTTCCGCTTTCTCGATAGAATAAATGAAATAATTGGATTGATTGAGTTGTGGTTGTTTAGTATTATTTTGGTTCCTCCTTTGCATTTTACTACAGTAATTTGAGGCAGCGGATGAGAATGACTTCCGTGTAAAGCGTTGTGCACGGAGCGGGTGAATCCTGCGCCACTCTACGGCCGAGAGCGCGGAACCTAACCTTACCTTACCTTATCGTACCTTACCTTATCGTACTTTACATGTAATGAATCTTAAGCGGCGACGCCAAAGCGTAAAACCATCCGGCCGTTGTTCGGAGGCCATTACTACAACTCTCCGTCCCCCGCATACGGGCGTAAGGTGACTGCGCAGCAATACTAGAGATTCTACCTAGTAACGCTAATAGCGATCGGGTCGAAGGGAGTATGCAGTATATAACATGGGCGCGAAGGGATTCTTAATAGGCTACCTCAATCAAACACTTCAAGCATACCGGCTTGGGTATTACATCTATTCTGGACTCACTAAACCTTCTAGTCAGCCATCGTTCTCCAGATCAGATCACTCTTCGCTACCATTCCTTCCACATCAACGATGTCGCAAGTGTACAGTTCAAAGCCTCCCTCCGTTAGCAAGCGCAGCGGCTTGGTCTTCTTGCACAATGCCCTCCGCGATCAGTTCAGCATCTCAACCTGGCTTCTTGTCGGCGCTAGCCTTCAATGCCTTTTCTTCTTACTACCTATCCGAGCTCCTTACATCCGTGGCCTAGCATTACTCCTCCTCTGCATCAAAGCAGCGAACACGGCACTGATGACCTTCGGTCTGAAGAGAAACGTCTACATGGACAACACCATTAGCAACAAAGTCGCCGCCGTCTACCCCCTGCAGCACACCTCCGACAAGACACACCTAGACCCACCGACGGACAAAGCCACGATCCTCCTCCTCGGCTTCCGCAGCAACCATCCCCTCGGCCTCTTCACCCCCGCCGCCCGCGCCATAACAACATACTTCACCAGCATGCTCGCCGACCTCGAAGAGAACGCGCCCTCTAACGGCTTCCTCGGCGCCTCCCCCTACCTCGACGCCGGCCACCGCACCAGCTCCTCCGCCATCATGACAAACTTCTACTTCCGCTCGGCTGCCGATGTGCACACCTTCGCGCACGGCTCAGCCCACCGCGCCGGCTGGGACTGGTGGAACAGCTTCGTGAAGCAGCACAAGTATTTGGCTATTATGCACGAGGTGTACGAGGCGCCGGCGGGCGCGTGGGAAAATATCTATTGGGGATTCGAGCCGATTGGGTTTGGGGCCACGACGCATTTGGTGAGGGACGAAAAGGGCGGGAAAGAGTGGGCCAGTCCGATTGCGGATGCGAGTCGCGGGAAGCTTATGACGCATCGGGGGAGGATGGGACTGTCTGAAGGCAATGATTGGAACGTTGTGCTGAATTGAGCGGTTCTGCCAGAGCTGTCGATAGGGGGTTTGAATTGAATTGGACCGTTGCATTCAATTCATGAGGATTTCATGAAGTCAATTCACATATTTGCTTACTCATACAGTCTGTAACGCCATTTCTGATCCTTTATTCCTCCTCTTGATCCTCCGTATCTGACTTCACTTCCACTAACTCTGCCGCTTGTACTAGAACCTCCGTAGTCACAACGCCTCCACCGCTGATCTTTGACCTCATCCAGTGTTTCAAACACTCAGATTGTTCCACTGCCGTCGCCTGAAGGCTTGATCTACTCCATGAGATGGTCCGCCGCGCACTTGAGAACACACGCTCCGCCTCCGCTGACATCGCTGGTATTGAGAGGATATCGGTAGCCATGCGAGAGAGGTTGGGGTAGTTTGTACGTTGCGTTGAATCGAGCCACCAAGAAAGAGCTGCCATCACTCTGAGATCGAGGGTTTCAGCCTGTAGATACCGTAGAGGTTAGCAAAATACATAGCATCTGCAGCACAGACTAGAACTCACGTTCTGAAACCGCCTCCACTCGTCTTTTATAGTGTTGTTGCCGCCTCGAAGCTTCCTCATATGCCGCTGGAATTCCGAGAGGTCATCGTCTGAAGCTACAGCTTCCTCACACGGCTGATAGAACTTCTCCCATAGCTTGAAGATCTTCCGCTTTGTTGGCTCGATGTAGGTAGGAATGTGCTTCCAGTTCTCATCGAAATACCGCTCTTTGAGAGAAGGATGAAGAGCGATGGCTGCACCATAGACTGGTGACTGATCAGTGAGGTCATAGTACTTGTCAAAAGCAAACCAGCACGTGAGAAGACTAGCAGAGAGGTTGGCGTCGTTTGAGTACTGCTCCTGACACTTTCTGACGTGCTGAATGAGGTAGTCCATTGATGGTAGTAGCGTATCGAGCGTGATGTCGTCACCTTGAGTCTGTAGAGTAACGTCTTCGAAAGGCTGTAAGATCTCAGCAGTCTGGCGGAGTACTTCCCAATCATCGCGGTGAAGGTAGTCATCTTTGCAATCGGCGTAGTACTTATCCGTGAACTCTAGGATAGCCACGTGTAGCTTCAAGGCTGACTGCAGCATCTTGAACCAAGAGTTCCAGCGTGTATCATTATCTCGTTTAAGCGCCTGTCCAGCAATAGCAATGAACGCATTCCACCGTTCTGTCGAAGCACGGATGAAGACAGTGAGGTTGTCCACGCGACCAAGTGCTCCAATCTTCCGCCATTCGCGCTGAGATCTCCCGATATCAGTAAGCTTCTGAAACTCTTCGGCGGTGAGCTTCTGAGCCTCTTGAATAGCAAGCCCAATAGCCTCCGGATCTTTGGCAAATAAGAAGGCTTGTACAGCAAGGTTGACAATATGCCCGTTGCACCGGATACGGTGTTGAACAGGATCCCAAGGACGCTCTAGTGTTGAGGTTGCGTCAGCAATATGGCGGCACATCTTGTCGTTACTAGTAGCGTTGTCTGCAGTGATGTAGCCAACCTTGTGACGGATCTCGTATTCGTCAAGCACTTCAACGAACACCTCCGCTTGCCGTTCACCTCCATGGCTACCTTTGTGTTCTCTTAGAGCGAGCAAAGCCTTTGAGAGCTTGCCGTCTTCCTCCACAAAGTGAGCAATAACAGCCTGGTAAGCTGCGTGATTGGGAGAGGTCCAGCAGTCGACTGTGAAGTGTATCAGTGATAGTGCGGAGTGGAGCTTTTGCTTGGCATTCTCTTTGTGAAGGTTGTACGATTTGCCGACCATCGAGGTTACTGTAGTATGGGACTTTGGGAGGATCTCATCGATAGTGTAGTTACAGATCTGGAGAAGAGAACGGAATCCTGGCCACTCGATGAGGGTATGAGGAAGACTGTGCTGAGTGATAAGCTGAATAAGTGCTTCATTGAATGCAGCTCGGTTGACGACCTTTCGAAGGACCTTCTCCGTAGCCGGGTCTTTGCCAGCTTGCTGCTCATGTTGCCTCTTGAATGTACTCGTAATGTTCTGGTTTGTCGCCTGTACCACTAGAGAGTCTTCTTCTTGAACAACCGTTTTGTGGCGTCCACCCACGTGTTTCCGCGCGTCTTTCAACACAGTTGTATAGTACACCTTCCCAGTATGGGAACAACGTCCACAGTACCAGTACGCGTGGCTAAAGCGATCTCGTTTAGGCTCGTTGGGTAGAGGATCGCGTGCGAAATCCCATATCTTACACGTTTTGACGCGTTTTCTACGGCGGTCTTCTGCAAGATGACCAGACTCCTCAGCATATTGCGCGTTATCGAGGTCGGAGGAGGTAGAGGTAGTGGCGCTACTGCTAGCAACGGTGAATGGACGTTTTCCAAACATGATGAGGGTATATAGGGCGTGTTGTTGATGACTTATGGAGGCTGTTGTCTGATTATCAACTAACGGACGCGTGTGAATGTTCGAGAAACGGCGCGGAGGATAGTCAAATCCGTGAAAGGTTAGGCTGCATTTAGGTATAGCTCCCCAAAAACACGTCGTACATCGTGCCTTCCCGACTACCTTCTATGGGAAATCCATACGCAGATAGTTCATGAATTCATGAATGCGCAGCCATTTGCATTCATTGAATTGAAAGATCTACGTACATTCACATTCATGAAGACCTTCATGAATGTTGAATGCCCTATCGACAGCTCTGTCAGCGGCTGGATTCGATACGACCAGATGAAGCAGGATGTGAAGAGCCTGGAAGCCGGATCGATAAAAATGGTGGCGAAGGCAATCCAGCTGATTGCGGAGAGGCAGAAGTTAGTCAGTCTGGTGGTGCTCTTGCCTGGGAGGTATGGGGACGATATGTGGGATGTGAAAAACGACAAGGTCTACTTTGCAGAGGAGACGTTCTCAGAAGACATAGTCGGTGGGCATGGCGAGGTTATGGATGCGTAGTGCAGATGAGGGACTTCCGTCGAGAACCGTCATTTCCGCTGAACCGATACACCCGCAGCAGGGATTAGAAGGGTGGACATACTGGGTACAAGTGTACGGGAGCGTCTACCGTTGCCATCATTCGCTGTTGGCGTGAGCAACAGCTGGTGTGCGTCATTCCTTTTATTCATCAAAGTCATGACGATTTTTAGCGGTAACCGGCCTTTGGATTTCATGAAGACCCTAAGCACAGTTTAGGGTCTTCAGGAAATCCAAGGGCCGATTGAGACTGGTGTGAATTAAGGTATTTGTATAGGCTCTTTCGATGCAAGTGGACTACGATAGGAAGAAGGTGTAATAGGTGGAGATCTCGCTGCTGCTATCGCTGTCGCTGTCATTGCGGTCTATTTCTAAGAGAGAGGTAACAGAGGATGCACAAGAATATCAAGCTAGCCTTGCATCTCACTCCCGAATCATACTCCAATATCGGGTACCACCTTCCCATCCACCCATTTATCCTCGTCGTATCCAACCATCATCTTCGCCTCATGTCTCTGGAGGAACGAATTCTCATCCGGAACCACTACTCTGTTGTACTCGTCGTCTTGAAACACCTGCTTATCATACGTCAGTCAACGATGATCTGGATTCGTCGCTAGCGCGGTCGACTTACGGCCATCAAATCCTCGACCGAGTTAGCCCATAGATTGACGCCACCATCATACTCAGCTGCAGGCAAGCCATGAGAAGCGAGGGCATTCATCACATCCCTGTTGACGTGAAACTAGTGGTGGAGAGTGATCAGCATCTTGACACTCTGCCTTACCCTTAGATTGCCGTTGATGCATGGAGTGGCTTGAATCAAACATACCTGGTTATACTTGACAACCTTCTCCTGAACGATCTTAACACTTAAAAAGATCCTTGGATGCGACTTTGACCAACTGCAAGTAAGGAAGCACCAATTAACTTATATACTACAAGGGAAAAGCAGAATCAATAAACCTGATGAGACGGATAATGTATACTAGATATGAAAGTCCTCGTCCGAGATTGATTCGACCTTTTTAATAAGGATGGTGAGTCTGACAGCCATAATGGGCCGTCTGCTCGAGATCGTGCGGTTGTTCAGTCGATCACTGTCACGAGGGTGAAATAGACAAGACCTCTCAAGAAATCGTGTCGATGTCGTATCCCTAGACACAATATATAGCTTTGCCTGTATACCATGTAGCTCGACAACATGACGCAAGAGTAAAGTCGGGCCGCATATCTACTGTGCTTAGGTCCTCAACGCGGGATGTGGTTGTGCCGACGGTATTTGGGCTGAGGTCTTTACGGCCGTATAACGTAAGCGACGGTGTGATGAGCAGTGCCGCGTCCCCAGCGAAGGGCAGACACCTCTACGTGGTGCTGGGGACCAGTCCTCAAGGAGCAGGCCTGGCTGCTGCTTGAGGAAGCTAAGACCTGCCGCAAAGAGGAGGGAGGGGTGGTGGTTCGGTCGAGCTGCTCCCACAGCCCCCATCCTGACTCAAACCTGGACGAAATCCGACTTCTGCACCTCTACGAGGTGTCCCCTGGGCATCAGTTTAGCGGATACGCGGTGAGACGTACCTGGACTGATGGCAGAGCAGAAGAGGTGGAAGGCAGGGCCACGGCTTCGTCCACCGCCGGCTGCGACCGCGAACGCGGATCCGCAGCTTACCACCACTCCTCTAGGATCCTTAGGGTGGTGAGCAACCTGTCTTCTGAGAGGATCTGAGTGGCAGTCGTGCGCGACACCCAACACCAGCCTGGACGGTCTATCCATATGCAGCAGGCATATGGTGGTGGCTAGTAGCACCCGCACGCAAAGAGTCCATCACCTCCAAAAGCCAGGACACTAGGCGGAGTGGTGCCCGCCTCGATGTAACTGTGAGGAGGTTGTTGGGCTCTATCACTGTCACGCCTGGAAACTCGGACACTTCGGGTCCAGACAGAAGAGTGTGGACGGGCAGTTTCTTTGCTCTGGCATTGCGAGCATGCGTTCACACGGTGGTTACAGGTGCTACTAGGGACGGCGGAGGACCTCATGGGCTCTATCCTCTCAGGCATGCTCTCGTCTTACGAGGGTTTCCTCCCTCAATCCCCCTCTCGTTGGCGCTCCTTCGAACCGTCCTTCTCGACCCTCAGCAGACAGCAGACAGCAGAAAGCAGAAAGCAGAAAGCAGACAGCAGACCCGAGCTCGCAGGCAACATATTGCAGCCCCTGTACATGCGGTCGCACGGCATACAACAACGAGCACAGATATTACGACAACACCCTTATATAAGTACGTATAGGTCTTGGTCGGTGCACGGACGGAGTTGGAAACAACATGGGGTGGGGGGAGGTTTTCCCTTGTGGCTATGGCCGCTCCTGATATGCTGCAGGTGAATACGGCCAGGGGGCCCAATATGTTACCGTTGGGAAAGAGTTTCCACATGGGCATTGGAGCAGTTGGGGCACGAAAGTGACACGGATTTCACGCTCTACCTGCTGAGCTGGCGTGGTGATATCACACATTGGAGCCATATCCACACGGTTACTGGCCTCAACGTAGGAAGGTTACAGATGGATTGGCTTGGGGAGCGGCTAGGATCGTATATCACTTATCGCATAATTCACAGCTAGACCGCTTATCGGCCTGGATCCCCGCATAGCTGCCTTTGGCGGCTGGGACGGTGTATGACGATTCGTGTTGGCATTACATTACATTTTTTGCTACATTTGCTACATTTACATGCATGTAGCAACATGTTCCGGAGGCTATAACTTCAGGAAACTACTAGCACAAGCTTGCTTAGTTTTCTCTTGACATGTTCGGTGTTTAGGGTATTATCTCCGGCTAAACCGAAGTAACTTGCATATCTGCCTGTAGTGTTACAAGCTAATATACAAATAAGGTTTACATCTTGCTACATCACTCAATGCAATGTAATGCCAACACTGATGACGAACCGATCAATCAATCAATCGATCCCAGCCCACAGCATTCTATCCCTGTATCAGAGCGATGCAGGCTTAGAGTGCGGTTCAACCATAAGTGGGCCAACTCACAAGTGCAGTGCCCCGAGCTAGAATCAACGCGAGGTCATTGGGGCTAAGAGTCACACGATTGCCTTGATCATCATAGAGGTTGCGAGTTCAGCCCTATGCTGGGTCCGCGTGGGCTTTTGTGCTGCATGAGAACGTGAACGGCGTGATTTGACAGCTATGTTAACAGCCATACGAGCGACAAGCCCGTACGAGAGCTCATGCCATAAGGACTGGACGAAGGCTGGACCCTAGAACCCGCATGGCGAAGAACCGTATGATCTCACGAAATTCAACCACCACTAAGCAGGGGTCCCCTGTCTGCCAAGGCCTCTTGATTCAACGTTAGATTATGCCACATATGCGTGCTGCTGCCTATCAAACGTGCCTTCTATGTCTTCTGCTGCTGCAGCATTACTGCTGTTGCCGCCTCCTCCTGCTGTCTATCGTACTGCTCTAACCGCTGAATGAGCACTGCTTTCGTACCAGACACACGTAGCCCTAAGTCTCTACAGCGCTGTTTAAGCTGTAGTAACAGAAGCCTCCTGTAGTTGTTCTGTGGTAGAAGTTGCTCATGAATCAGCTCAAACTCATCATTATTAGCACCTTGATCGAGCTTGGATGAGTCCTCCTGTTTGATACCCTGCTGCATCTCCCATCCAGTAAATCAATAGCGGCGGCATTAATATCCTTAATGTTAATAAGATGGTCTTCATTACCGTCTGGTGCGATGCTAATACCGCATTCAACGAAGGCTTTCTTTACGAGCGGGGCGTGCTGACGTAGCCGTTGCGCTGCAGCTGCAACGACGTGTGTTGTCATAATTCGACGCTTTGAGACGGTCCAGTTCTCTACCTCTTCGATAGGGCAATGCTCGACGTATAGATCAGTCTCCTCACGTAGCCACTCTTTAAAGGGCTTGTTGATTGCTGTATCGAGTGGTTGTAGTAGACTTGTACAGCCGGCAGGAATCATAGCTGTAACAACCTGGTTTTCGCGTAATCTTTCAAGGATTACTGGTGTTTTATGGAACGAGGCGACGTCCATAGCTAATAGCGCTTCTGACTGGCCGAGTACTGGAAGGAGTTCGTCTATAAATCGCTCGAATAACACCTCGTTATTGTACGCTGTAGCATTGAACTCGACGGTAACCTCGGGGTGATAGAGGTAACCTTCTTGATCGAATATCCGTCCATTCTCATCCGTAGGCTTTCCGTGGAAGATGATCTTTGGTTTGATACGCTGAATGCCGTCTCCGAATGTGAATAGTATGAGTGTTGCCTGCCGTTTACTCCAGCCACTACGTACGCTTTTGCCTGTAACCGTTTTCGCGCCACGAAAGTCGTAGGTATGACCATCAAGATACTCGAATGGAATTGGTGTCTCATCGAGGTTGATAATGTAGGAGAGAGGGAAACGGTTGCCTAGAAGAGGCTGTAGTGACGAAGGACCGATTGTTGAGTTGCGGCGTATAAAGCGGAGGAAGGAGTTAACGACTTGAAGGTACTCCTCTGGGAGTTTTGAGGCCTGCTTTGTAACCTTTCGAATAGCAATTCCATAACGCTTCTGAAAGAGGTGAAACCAGCCGGTAGAGAAGGTAAATATATGGTCGTCGCAGTCTGGATAGGCTTCCTTGAATAGCTCTCGTGCCTTCCGTTTGAACCAGCTACGATAGACAAGCTGGCCAGCTTCTCTTCTCGTAGTAAAGGCTTCGAATAGCGCTTCTTCCATCTGTGGCCATTGTATAACGTGAAGATTTCTCTCCATTCGGCTCCCCCCTAGCGATTGTGTGATAGAATCACGATTCGCCCACCACGTCTGTATTGTAGGCTTTGGAATCTTCCAAAATTGGCTAGCTTCGTAGAAGCTAGGGGATCGGTATCATGGGTCGTTTAAGACTTCTTCGCCTGGATGAGGCCGCTGGTGCCGTGTACGGTTCTCGTCGTAGATAACATGGTGGGTAAGGAATAGAAGAACGTTGATTTTACGTTCTCTAGGGTAACTCCGCTCGAGACGGCGGATTGAGGTATGAGGACGATATTGACGGGCGATTAGTGGCTTTGGTTTAGGGCCAGGACGCTTCCTAGAGGGTGTGTTTGGGCTAATCTGTTGTAGAGGCATGATAGTTGTGATAGAGGTAGTAGTAGTAGTAGTAGTAGTAGTAGTAGTTGTCCATTTAGCCGTTCACCGCCGTAATGGGGTATGTGGCCGCCGCTATGTAACTAACCTATATATCCGATGTCCAGCCGCTCCAACGCAAAGAGCCACTATCCGCTTACTGCCTGTTGCCATTTGCTGCACGAATCCATAGCCTCCCGAGACAAAAGAAAAGAGGTGTATACAAACCTTATACAAGTGAGTTGATAGGGTGCTTGTTGCCCTCCCTACAGGCCCGATTGCCTGTACGGCGCATGTCTTTATCGGCCATGCGCTCGGTGAGATTGCTAATACTATCTCTCATCACCTCTACGTCGGCGTCTTATGTTTGGCTGAGCTGCGTGTCCCCTACAGGCACGTAGTCCAGCCGTTTCGTAGCTGACACAAACTCGATCGTTGCCCTGACGGCCTTCAGGTTAGGCTTCCACTCTGATAGCTCGCCATCATGCGCTATGTCCTTGTATCCGCCTAGCGCGTAAGATAGGTCGCCGTATCTGCTTCCATGTGCTGCTCGCATGCTCGCCCGTAGTTGCTCCCACCTACTACATGTAAACAGCAGGTGCGGTATTGGCTCAGTCTGCTGGCAGTACTCGCACAGCTCTGATTCTGCCGCTCCTATCTTTGCGAGGTACTTGTTGACTCTCGCGCGGCTAGTTCGTATCTGAGATAGAATAGCTGCTTCGCTCCACTTGAGTCCGTTATATAGGGTGACTGTGTGCTTCCCTGGTAGCGCTCGATCTATCCTTCGTGTGAACTGGCCAGTTATGCTCGCCGTAAACGCGTCGTAGTCGGGCTTGATCGCACACCTCTTTGCCGCGCTCTTTATAATGCTCACTGGTGCTGTAGTAGCCCTTACTACGGGCGTGATTCTCCCTTCGGCTGTGGCGTTCCTTGCTAACCTGTCCGCTTCGTCGTTGCCCGAGCCGTTAACATGCCCTGGTATCCAGTGCATGGTGACCGGCCTGCTTCCGATTGTCTGGTAGATGCTTGCTACTAGCTCCTGGTTTTGGTTCCTTCGGGGCCACGCTATAGCACGTATTGCTATCTTGCTGTCTGTGAAGATTCTAAAGCGTATCCCCGGGTCCCACTCTCTGACCCTGATTATATAGGCGGCCTTCCAGATCGCTTCTAGCTCCGTCATGAGTATCGTTGTCGCATCTGCCTGTGCTATAGTCTCTGATACTCGCACGTCCGCTTTGCTGAAGACTCCTATCCCTGCTTTGCCGTTCCGGACCGAGGCATCTGTGTGGATGTCTATTGTCTCAGCCCCTTGCCTATCTGCCTCTTGGAGGGCCTCGTCCTTGTCCTTGATGACTGTGCTGATTGGCCTAGTCCACGGTGCGATCGATACTGGGCTGATCGGTGCTACCCTGCTAGCGTTGGCCTGGCTGAACCTCTCTGCCATCTCCTGCATTGGGGAGGTAAACCTCCTGCACGGGCTTGCTCTGCACAGTGCTGATAGTGGATGAGACTTGTTTAGCGCGTGGATGCTGATCAGTGTGGTCAACAGTCCGTCCAATCCGGATTGATTCAGGATCTACGCCGGGCGTGACGGGTTGTACTGAGGTAGTTTGGACTTTCGCCTGATTTCCGTGCGTGGGATCCATCACGCCCGGCGTAGATCCTGAATCAATCCGGATTGGACGGACTGTTGACCACACTGATGCTGATCCAGAACTGGAGGCACTGGTCTAGCAGTCTCTGGCGTAGCTGCTTCACACCTGCTTCTGCTTCTGCGATAGGCATCGCGACCGTTCGGAACGAGCAGATAATGGCCTGGGCGCTCGTACTTTGCATGTTATGAAGCAGTTTGATGAGCGTGTTGTTGCTGCGCGGATACCACACTGGCGAGGCGTAGTCGGCTACCGGCCATACCACTGCCGACACCATCTGCCTTGTTGCCTCAGCTCTCAGCCCTTTCAGCCTCTTCACTGCTAGGGCGGCCTCCTGAGCTCTTGCTGCAGCTTCTGCTACGTGGGCCCTGAAGTTGAGCTTCCTGTCCATCACCACGCCTAGCAGCTTCACTCGTGCTGCT
>NAJN01000222.1:0-30220 GCA_005059845.1 Cryomyces minteri
TCTTGGTGCTCCTTATCTTTCTTGTATCCAAGCATCAATGGCGTTAGTGAGAGGGGGCTGAAACGTCACGGTGGATTGGGCATATCAGCGACGGCGCTTATAGGGTTGACGCATGACTTTCTGAGCGGTAGCGGGAGCACATGGGATAGGGTTGCAGGTGGCCGTCTCGTCTAGTGTTCACTCACATATTGTATTCGAGTTTTGGCAACTAGCTGAATGTCCTTGCGTTGAGGGGGTCCCGCTCATAAGTCGTCTTCGTGCGTGTCCGGTGAATGCAACCAGGGCATCCCCGCGTTCGCTACCGAGGAGAGCATCTAGAAGACGTAACTTAGGTTAGCTGCTGCTCAGAACACCCCTCAACAACAGATATCAAGGCACCAGCACGACAAGACACAGCAGAGAGACCAACAGGCCACAGGACAACTCAAGATGATAGGCAACCTGACCCTGAGCAAGAGGTTACCGCAAAGAGTGTGCAAAAGCCGTTGATATCCGCCGAAAGCGACTCTCTATAAAACACGCCTCTATCACCTTCACTGTCAGTTTGTACCCGACAATCGGTTACTGGAAATCACGAGACATCTACCAGATCTTATTGGCACTCTTCACAACTGGAGTGTTGGAGCTCGTTCTGTGTTCTGCTTCGTCTATCGACAGTCAAACGCTTCTTTGACCGCCTGGGGCGGCACGTAGCATCATGACGAACCACTACCCTCAAGGCTCCCCAGGAGGCCAGCCAGTGCCCCCGTACACCTCAAACCCAGCAGCAATCGCAGGGTTCCCGCGAAGGTCTTCCTACGCATCTGTTGCCGCCGGTGCCGCTGCCTCCTCACCTCCAACCTTCCAGTCTCCCGCGGCTTTCCCGTACCCCATGAGCACCAGCTTCGCACCTTCCTTCGCCCACCAACATCACTCGCAGCCTCAGTCACGCTCAAGAAACCCATCACGAGGCACGGATACGGATATACAACCCATGAGTGGGCATGGCATGTCAGGATCCTGGGGAAGAGGAGCACATCTGCCGAGCTACCCGAGCCAGTTCGCACACCTCATGCACGGAACAGGTCATTCGAGTAATGGTGATGGAGCTGGCGGCTTCTTCGTACCGTCGTATCTGAAGAGCTCACGGCATATGGAGAGGTTAGAGAAGGCACACAAAGCGAAGTTAGCCGCTCAACGAGAAGCGAGAACGGCGTCGCTGTCATCCAACCCAGGATCATTATCAACAAGCCCTAGTAGCGTCAGTCTCCATAAGTTAGTGGGTTCTCACCGAGGCCTGACGCACGACGTGATCGAGAGGGCACCGCCCTTCACGGCTGAAGATGGTCCGGCTCCCCTCCCGTCGAGGTGGAGCGACACGGACAAGCAGCCTGGTGCGGAGGTTCAAGCGGACGGGTCAGAAGTCAAGTTCACGGGCTTGAGTAAGTCGCAAGATGAAGCTGCATCAGTACGGTCAAATTATCCTATGCCGAAGGAGTGCGGTATCTACTACTACGAGGTAACGGTTATGTCGAAGGGCAAAGAGGGGTGAGTATAGTTGGATGTTTCAATCAATGCTGTATGGGCCACTCACGCATATACAGACTCATTGGCGTTGGCTTCTCTGGACCGAAAGTGAACCTGAATAGACTACCTGGATGGGAGCCTGAGTCCTGGGCATATCACGGCGATGACGGGATGAGCTTTTGCAACACTGCGAGTGGGAAGCCGTACGGACCCAAGTACTCAACTCTGGATGTCATTGGATGTGGCGTCAACTTCCGAACAGGATGTGCTTTCTTCACAAAGAATGGTGTGAATATCGGTATGCCTGTTCGCATAACCATAGACATCAGTGCAGTGGTTGATTGTGAGTAGGAGTTGCATTCCGCGACATCAAAGCCCAGAAACTGTTCCCATCGGTTGGGCTGAAGAAGCCCGGGGAGCACTTGCGGGTGAACTTTGGCCAGACTCCCTTTGTGTTCGACATCGACGGTATGGTGGAGGTAAGACTCTTCAGAGATATGATGTCCTTTTCTCCACGGCCACACTGACGGTGAAAGCAGGCGGAGAAGTCGCTTATACATAGAGAGATCAGTCAAGCCAACGTCACATCACTACAGCCACCACTAGACGAGACAGCGTTGATTCAAGAGCTCATCGCGCAGTATCTTGCTCATGATGGCTACGTGGAAACAGGACGAGCGTTCGCTTCTGAGGTTCGAGAAGAGTCGGAATCTTTAGCAGTTGGGAGCAGACCGGCGTCAAGGATGCTTGATCCTGGAGAAGATCTTGATGCCGTCAACCGGCAAAGTGGGTCTCCAGACTTTGTCCCTGTCCGTCATCGCGCAACCACTAAACTTTTGTCAGGAATCCGATCGGCGATACTGTCAGGCGACGTTGACAAAGCTCTGAAATATACGTCCGCATACTACCCCAACGTGCTCCGCGACAACGAGAACATCTACTTCCAGCTCCGCTGCCGCAAGTTCATCGAGATGATCCGGCGCTGCACCGACTTGCAAACCCTCTCCGCCGCATCGCCTAAGACGAGAGCGTTCACCAAAAGGGAGCAGCACACAGCAGAGGCCGACGAGTACAGCAACGTCTTCGACCACCAGATGGAGCTCGACGACCAACTCGTGCACCCGCCCAACAACAACGGCAATGAGGCTGCCGAGAACAACGGCCACGCCGCCTGGACTGACGACTCCGCCGACCAGATGGACACGACGCTCGACTCGCCACCCATCCATACCGAGTCCGCAGACACAAAATACAGCGCCCTCCTCCAGCAGACGCTTCAGTACGGGCAGGAGCTGCGGCTGGAGTTCAACGCGGACCCGCGCCGCGACGTGCAGAGGGCGCTGCAGGACACGTTCGCGCTCATCGCGTACACGGACGCCCGCGAGTCGAGTCTGGCGGGCATGCTGGACGTGAAGGGACGGGTACCGATTAGTGAGGAGTTGAATGGCGCTATACTCGGTAAGTTACAGCCGCACCCCCATACCCACACCCACACCCATTCCTACCGTATCCCAAACCTCTGCCTTTACAACTCAAAGAACAATGTTACACCTGACCACGCACCCGGCTGCCACGTGACTGACACCCTCACCTACCCGTTCCTTGACTGACTCGACACCACAACAGTCTCCCTCGGCCGCGAGAAAGAAGCCGCGCTCGAGCGCCTCGTCCGCCAGACGGAAGTGCTGGTCGAAGAACTAGGCGCCGACGGCGGCGCAGGCGCCTTCGTCCACGTCGGCAGGGACTTCCTGAGATGAAGCGCTGCCGCACCGTGTCTTTCTCTGGCGTTCACACAGGTAGGGCGGCGGGGTTAGGCAAGCAGCGCCGCTCATCTCTCGCATGTTCCGAATGGATGGCGGGGTGGGCGCGAGGCGCGGTTCACTTGGGGTCTGCAATCTGGAATCTTCGGGGGGTGGCGGGCGCTGCTCATCTACCTCACCTACCTGCACTCGTGCCAGGTACGGACGCAGATAGCGCGAAATCACAATCACAGTCACAACCACATATCGAGATCCAACGACCCACGCCACACGAAAGAGGAGGGATCTTAGTGTGTCACGTCCAGAACTTTAAGAGACGGGTGTGACAGTGTAACGTGGCGAACTGCTGACGAGCGTGGTAGCGCGCTTCGTCTTTTCCGATATGCGGGCGCTCTCTATGTCCTCTATATGTTATATACATGACGTACATGCCTCGACCTCCTCCTCCTCCTCCTCTCCCTCCTCAGCAGCGTTGGCCACTCGCCCACCCTCTCGCTCCCGAGCATCGGACGCTGCGGGACTGGACACAAGGGGTGAATGCTGGAGGTCTGCGCTGTGGCAGATGGCCCTACGAGTTGCCGTGTGAGAGGGGGGCAGTGTGCAGGGTGTGCGAGCGTAGTGGATAGATGTGTGGGACCGGGAGATGGGCGGCGGTGTCTCGAGTTGATGTCTCATCGAGTCGTAACTCGTCGCCTGTTATGGTGTCATGCCTTGTCATGTCGTATCGCGTCGTCTCATGGAGCAGGCACGCCACGGGAGGCGTTGTCAGACGGCCGTCTGCTCACACAGCAGCCTCCGCCTCTCCAGCCAAGCCCTTCTCCTCCCTCGGCCGACGCATCTTCCGCGTTACCAGCCCTCCGGTCCAGATCACCGTTGGCACCGCACTGACCAGGCTCAGCAGCGCCAGACTCCACGCCATTGTGCCCCAGCCCGCCCGCTCGTTGACCATGCCCGCCCACAACGGGCCGACCAGACAGCCGCCGGCAAACGCGACGTTGAACAGGCCGTACGCCTGCGCGTACGCGCCGGCCGGCCCGAACAGCCCGGGCCGCTTCTTCTCCTTGGCCTCGACGACGTACGTGATCTCGGCCATCAGCGGGGCCATGACGAGGTCGAGGCCGACGCCGACGAGGAAGAGCAGCGCGCACAGCAGCGCCTTCTGGCCCAGCGAGTCGTGCCTCACGAGGCGCAGCAGGACGAGGAACGGCGCGGAGAAGACGAAGCCCGCGGTCGCGAGCCAGCGCGGCCCGTAGCGGTCGGAGAGCCAGCCGACGAGCGGGCCGAGGAAGGAGGGCAGCACGATGGGCAGGAAGATGAGGCCGGCGCCCGTCGACGTCCAGCCGAAGGTTGCGCGCACGAAGAGCGGGAGGACGGAGTCGAAGGACGTGAGGAGTGACGCTTGTACGAGGCAGCCCCAGAGGGCGGCGAGGAGGCGGCGAGAGGCGAGGAGGGTGATTATGGGGGGGAGATTGGCGACGATGCGGCGTTTGAGAGTCGTGGGAGGGGAAGGAGAGGCGGGTGGTTGAGGTTCAATTGAGGCGGGTTCTGATTCTTTGGGCGCTTTGTCGACTGGACTGCTTCTCGCGCTGTCGTCTTCCAGTCCGGCAGCCTCATTTCCTGTCTGCTCTCCTGCCCGCGCGCCAACAACCGTCTCACCATCCACCTCGCCCGGCTCCTTCAACCACCTACGCGCAACCTTCTTCTCCACCAGCAGCAGCCTGAGCACGACGTCCACGCCAATAAGGCCAAACGCCATCGCAAACACAGCGTTGTACCCGCCGCGTTCAAACACCACGCCCCCGAGCAGCGGCGCCACTAGCACACCCATACTCATGCTCAGCCCGACCCAGCCCATCGCCTGGCCGACGTCCTTCTGGCCCACCGTATCGACGAGCAGCGCCAGCCCCACCGTCCACACCACGGCCGCCGAAATCCCCTGCAGCACCCTGCCCGCCACCAGCACGCCAATGCTGTTCCCCACACACAGCATCGCCGTGCTCGCCGCCAGCGCCAGCAAGCCGAGCAGCAGCGGGCTGCGTCGCGACGCGCTGCGGTCGGCCGCCCATCCGCACACGGGCGACGCCGCCAGCAGCGCGGCGCCGTAGACGGCCAGCAGCACCGACACCCAGTACTGCACGTCCTGCTGGCGCACGGCGGCGCGCTGCGTCAGCGCGAAGGGGATCACAGGGACGATGACGCCGTAGAGGAAGATGTCGGTGAAGACGGCGAGAGAGATGGTGGCCAGAATGAAGGCTTTCGAGGAGCGGAGGCCGAGGGCGAGGGGCGGCGACGCGCTGTTCTGCGTCCACCATGCGAAGAGGTCGGGCATCGAGCTGATCTCCCTGGCCGGATGGGAGTCGTTGCTGCACAAAGACGTGAGGGCGATGCTGTCGGACTGTCAATGTTTCCTATATGATGAAGAGCGATGGGCGACTTCGACAACGAGACCTTCGACGCCATGGCAGTCGGAATGACTCGTGCATTAGCTACTTCGCTGGTGTACCTAAATCATCTTCCATGCGGCGGCGGCGTCCAAGGAGAGAGAGAAAAGAGCGTCATCACCTTTTCCCGCCGGTTGCGCTCGGCAGCGGAGGTGTTAACCCCAAGGGGAAAGCATAGGCGGTTCTGCTTAGCTCGGGCGGCAAGCGGTTGTGGCAGGGCCGCCGCTACTGCGGCTTGTCTCTCAACTTATCAACGTCCGCTCGTCTCTACCGTCCCACAGCGGCTTGTAGGACCCTAGCCAGAAAGCCTCTACGATGTTTATGTCTATAACCAAACAGCTGTCCGGAATAGATGGCTCAATCTCCGTCTCAAGGTCTCGACTCGACTCACACTCCTCTCCCCCGTACTCAACCCTCCACCACTACCAGATTCTACAGATAGCGAAGGGGTTTCAGTGAAAGAAAGAGCCCCACGGCTATGAATGGAACAACAACTGCCATTGGAACCTTGACTGTGAACGGCATTGCTAACGGAGCTGCGCACGCGAAGGTCTTTTCGAGGACAAAACTCTAGATTTTGAGGTCTAGCAGCGGCTCACGAGGGTATAAGAGGCATTACCGGCTGCAGGCTTAGTCGGTCTTGTGGCATTTGGTGACTGCTGGAGAGGAGCAAACGTGTGCTACTTCACAGAGTTCCGACCTCTCGACGGTGTGTCCGACACAAGCAACGCTCTAATCAATAAGACGGTGCTGCGCGAGGACATCGTGTTCACCCTCAAGGCTACGATTACCGTGCCGGGCGATGGCGGGCTCCGGACGGAGCGGATCATGTGTGTTTCTGCTACCGGCGTTAATCCGCTTGACGTCTATCGCATGGAACTGTACCGATAGCAGAGGGCGTGGGAGAAGCGTTGAGGCAGAGACGTCTTGGATGTTCGCACTTTCAAAAGAGAGGTCCGTCGTTACAAAGGCAATTTGGGGCTGCATATAGCAATTTGGCGGTGGCCCAGGCGAGACTCAGTGATCTTGGCATCTTAATCCGCTCTCTCCACTGAATTGCGTATCCAAGCCTTTTGACACCCTTGATGGCGTGACAACACATGCTTTACACTTTTGACGAACTCGAGTGATATGCAGCTCTTGAGGAGCGGCCAACCAATCACGAGCTAACAAGGCTAAAAGCGAAGCTATCTCCTCGACTCTAACATAAGTCAACGTCACAAGCAACAATGGAACGGAGGTGGGCTGATGGGCGGTATATATAGGTAGGGCTACCGACTCATCAGACCGAGCGTAAACGGATTTCAATTCACACACCATTCACGGCACTGTTTGGAAAGAATGGCTCCCCCAAGAAAAGCGCTCATCGCCGTGACCTCCACACACGCGCCTCTCTACCCCAATGGAAAAGAGACAGGTCTGTAGACTGCCCCTCCTCCTCCTCCTCCTCCTCCTCCACATTCGAGCCCGACTACAACCATAACGTAATACTGCAAACAGGCCTCTTCATAACCGAAGCGCTACACCCCTTCCACGTCTTCAAGGACGCCGGCTTCGATGTCGACCTCGTCTCCGAAACGGGGACATACCAGCCGGACTGGCTGTCGCAGCAGAAGGAGTGGCTGCAGGATGAGGACAGGAAGGTGTGGGAGGACCACAGCAGCGAGTTTAGAAAGAAGTTGGATGCGCTGTTGAAGCCTGGTGATATCAAGGCTGAGGAGGTGGGTGGAGTTTGAATGTTTCCGCACTCGAGGTCTTGCAACGGTAAATGGGGACGCTGACGGTTGGACTAGTATGGCATCTTCTTCGCTTCGGCGGGCCACGCGTCGCTGATTGACTACCCGGACGCCAAGGGGCTGCAGAGCATCGCCTCGGAGATGTACACGAACGGCGACATCATCTCCGCCGTGTACGAAACGCCTCCATGCCCAAGCTCACCCTCTAATCCATTGCATACTGACTCTCCTTGTAGCTGCCACGGCGGCGCCATCTTCCCAGGCATCATCGACCCCTCGACCAACAAATCCATCATCGCCGGCAAGAAGGTCACGGGCTTCACCACGCAAGGCGAGGAGGAAGAAGGCGTCCTCGACACTATCAAGTCCTGGCATAGGCCGACTATTGAAGCCGCTGCGAAGGATGCGGGTGCTGAGTGTGAGTCCCCTCATCTCGTTATGCAAAGCAGCGGACATCGAAACGGCGTTGCGGCATCTGTGAGCGAGGGGTAGCTGACGAGAATGTTTGCCCGCGGTATAGACGTTGCGCCGCCGGGTCCGTGGGCCGATTTTGCGTACGTCGATGGTCGGATTGTCACCGGAGCGAATCCAGCGAGTGCGCATTCTACCGCTGTTCGCTGTGTCGAGGCTTTCGACAAGCTATGAAGTCCACACGGGGAGTTTCTGAAGCCTTTGCCCTGCTGTAGGTAGATGGCCGAAGAAAGTGGTGTTTCCCCTGCCTCACGCCTTCAAGACGTGCTATGTTTTGTTTTGGACTTTATGCTGCGGCCTTTGCTGCCTTTCATTGCACCACTGACTCCGTTCTCTGCTCCGGCTATTGCTTGCAGAGCTAGTATCGGTGGCCTGTGATTATCGTTGTCTTGCCGGTCATTCCGCCGGTCTCTTTGGCGGGCTCTCTCCTCGTCATTCGCCTGTGCTTCCTCTTCCTGACCCAGCAGTGTGCCCTCTATGCTCATAAAGCCCTTGTCCCTCTCCGTTGCAGGGCTAGCCTCGAAGTCTTGAATCCTGAAGTCAATCAAGCCGTCCACCTTTTGACCCTCACTATCGACGAAGCACCCCTCGCCGCCTTGGTGTGACCCATTGACCATACTGTCCGTCCCATTCGACACTGCGTCTTGACCGACCCACTTCCACTCCTTGGGCAAGCGCTTCCGATCGATGCTCGCAGTGAACAAGTTCCAGCACACCAAGGCCAAATGACTCTCCGTCTGCAAATTGACGTATCCCCGGATGGAGATACCCTTTCGTGGCCTGAATAGCACAAAGTCTGCAGTTACCCATACGAAGCTGACTGCGTACTCGTCCACCGCTTTCGCGTATACCGGGCCGCTGGGCTGTGTGGAAGAAGCGGTAGGATATTCGGAGAGACGCACGTTACTGTATGAGAGCACTACACCCTTCAGTGGCGGATAGTAGGTGAGTATGAGAGGGGACATATGTTCGGCGCAGAGACCTTCGAGGGGTGCAACTTGAGCGATTGGAGAGAGCGGAAGATAAAGAGAGGCGGCTTCGAGGTGGAAAGGAGGTCGCCCGTCCCCTAGTAGTCGTTGTGTTTGTGCAATGGTAGTCTCGGGAGGTTCGACAGTTGATTCTGTTACTGGCTGTGGTCGCTGTTTCTTCGAGGAGGATGCTTGCGACTGTTGTGAAGGTTGTGCTTCACTTTGCTCGTCATCTCTGTGCCGCTTCTTCGAGCTTCTCTTGTCCGATATATCCTTTCGCTTATGGACTTTCTTCTCCTTTGGCGTTCCAGGCATTGCGAGTTCCACGGACATGGTGTACTTGTAGCACGAGCAGTCCTAGACTCGCGTTAAGAAATAAAATTTAATGTCGAGCTTCGTTCAGTTCGCCGAACTTCACCCGCACCGACAACCCTACTGGTTATCTGGACGCTGCAGCCAGGGAGCCAACAGCAAGCAGCAAACACCTTTATTGAGTGGCTTCTCTCGATTTTTTCTCTCGACTTGCCTGTTTGTCTATCCGGGTAAAGGTCAAGCTCTCATACAGTTGGCGCGCTCATTATGTCCAACAACCTGCTCTCGTTTGCTGGCTGGTATATTCTTCCAAATGTGAGCAATAAGAGATAGACTCGCCCAAGCCTTCATCGCATTCCTGCGTGTCATAGACTCACGAGCCATCTTCTTCATATGGCTACTGATACTTTATATTTTGCAGCTTGCTACAGGTTGGATACAATCCATCTACTATGGCATCGCCATCCGTGCGGGCGACCCGAAGCCGCAACCTGGATCACCCAAATTCATCAGGGATCAGAGGATGATACACATTGCTGTGATCCTAGCGTATCTGTTGTATACAGTTTACGAAGCAGACTGGCAGATACGGCGAGCTGGAGACTTCTACCAAGCTCTTGGCGTTTCTCCTGACGTCGATGACAAAGCACTCCAGTCAAGGTTCCGCAGACTGTAGGTAGCAATCGCAGACTTCCAATAGCCATGCATGATACTGGAACGTATACGTAGCTAACCACTGGTACAGGACAGTACTTCATCACCCGGACAAGGTCGCTCGCTCGGATGAACGCCCAGCTGCTGAGGCATATTTTCTCCACCTCAAGCAGGCTCGTGACACCCTCATCGACCCGGTCAAGCGCTTTGCATACGATAGTCTTGGTCCTGAAATGCTGGAGTGCAAGCATTGCATCACGATCCGTGATTATCTCGATTTTGGCGCAAAAAGCATCTATCCCTACTACGTAGGTGGTGGACTCTTCATGATCCTTCTCTACTTTCTTGGCCACGCCCAGTGGGGCCCATATGTAAGTACATCGCTATACAAGATTAGCTCTAGATGCTAACATCCTATGTCGAAGTGGCGCTTTCTTGCCTTCGCCTCCCTAGCCGTCTTAGAGCTTCATACCATCACACGATCTACCTTCCCAGCCATCACAGAGAGGCTGCTCAACCCTGTATTTGTAGCAGTGACCGTGCATCCGCCGTATTTACCCTTTCAACTTCTCACGCTTGCGCGCAAAGTCGTCATCATACTTTTCATTGCCCTGAATCAGCTCGGCCCACTTATACAGCCGCGCAGGAACGCCATCGCGCAGCAGGGTGCAGACGCAGCGCAACAACAGCAGCTACACCACCTGGAGCTGCTGGCGAAAGCAACAGACCAGGAGGCCACAAGGTTGTTGGGGCTAGATCTTGCCCCTTTTGCGGCAGATGAGCAGGCCATGAACATGGTCAAGGGCGGACTGAAGGAATGGCTTGTGCAGAATACGATCAGAGGGGATCCTGAAGTGAGGAATGCGGTCGGGCGAGTTATCGAAAGGCGAAGAGCTGGTGTTCCCGCTGGTGCAAGAGGCGCATGACAAGAGATACGCCCTACATTGAAGACGTTTCCTGGCATTAACCCACTGTCTTCTCCGGATCACTCCAATGGGCGATACCGTTCGCGCCGAACCCTTATCTGATCGCCTATATCTGCGACAGATAATGCCTCCCTCAAGAATTCTTCTAGGTGGATTGTGCAACACCCGGCCACTGGCACCCGACTATGACACACTCATGGGATATGCGTTCATGAGGTATGCATCCAGTTCTTGGCGGTGAACGTGAAGAGAGGATGGCATTCAAGCTCTTGCTTGGAGACATTGAAATCCAGGTCGAAGAAGGAATGCGCTATCCGGTTTAAGGTGCTGCAGACTACAGCTCAGGCAGGGGGATGGACGTACGATGGGCGGAGGCAGCATGACAGTGCTAGTGTCAGCTTGGTGGCGGAACAGATGCGAGCAAAACTAAGATGTGTAATGCGCACCTTATATATCCTTGATGGCTTATTTCCATATCGGGATAGATAATCAGATAAATAAGCGCGGCCGCGCCTATCACGCGCTAACTTGACCTTCCATCTTTTCCATGTGAACATCGCTCACTCTCAAATATCACTCAGGACTCCCCATCATCTCTTCCGTTCACACTAAAACTTTGGCAGCTGTCCCTGTTGCCTGCGGTTATTGTGGCCCTTCGGATGCCGCTGTCTGTACTACTTGTTCTAGCTGTCGCAAGTTAGTCCTATCTAGAGAAGAAGCATTAGAGCGATGCTCCCAGAATCATGAGACTCCGACTCTCCATACGCCGGCACGCCCTCCCCGCTGTTGAAATGCTTTGGAACACTGGCGACGAGAAGACCTCAAGCACAACAGTCGCCCAATTTCTGGAACAAGTGAACGAGATTGTGCCGCTGGAAGCAGAACAATGGGGGTTCGAAGACTATGTCGTGGAAATCACGGGATACGAATGTCTGCATTTCCAGAAGCTGGAAAGCGTATGCAAAGATGAGGACGTCGTGAGGTATGGTCTTCTTCGCCGGAGCTCCCCTTCTTCCAGGTTCAATGAGCAGTCGCTAATAATGAACACTGCTTCTGCAGTATTCGACCGCTTCAAACATCAGAGGTGCGCGCTCGGACCCTGTCGGGACGCTATCAGATCTCGTCAGACGGCAAGCATCTCATCGATGGCATCGCATTCGGTCGACCTTACCTTCGACGTCCAGACCGACCTCCCGTAAAGATACCGCCTCGAAAGAGGAGGCGTGTCACAAACAGCAATGACGATGAGGACGAGCCATTGACCATAAAAGAAGCCACAGTGTCTCAGGGTGGAGTATTATCGACCACTTTCGGACACATGGAGCGCGCGGAAGAGTACGGCAACCTACTCGAGTTTCAAAGAGGATCGGAGCACGATGATGGACCAGGTGAACCTTCAAGAAAGAGGAAGAGAGTCCAGTTTGAGGACGGTAGAGTGAATGGAGGTTTAGAAGCCGAGGAGGATGACGAGGACTTCGTGCCGGGAATATCGAATGCGAAACGACGAGCAATCGCAACAACTGACGGAGGGGCCAGACCGCGCACTCGCTCCGCAGAGCAGCCAACGAACAATGGACGTCAAGGATTAGAGCTTTTGTCCCTAGCATCGGATGAGGAAGACGAGATTGACGAGAACTTCGACGTAGGAACCGACTCCAACTCATCGACTAGCGATTCTTCCGAACATAGCACTGATGAAATGAACGAGGTGCGCTCTGAGGAAGACGAGGAGATCGTAAATATGTCATCAGACTCGGACAGTTCAAAGGATACGTCATCTTCTGATGCTGCGTCAGATAGTGACTCTTCGGAAGGCATCAATGTTGAAATAGAGAAACTGATATCAGTACGAAAATCGAAAGCTAGGGGTTCGATCTCGGATCTGGGCAGCTCGGAAACGACGTCTGTTTCCACGGCATCATCAGAGTCTACGTCGTCGTCGTCAGACGACGAGGAACCTTCGTCTCAGGAAGAGGCGTCATCCGAAGGGGAGGTTCCGTCAGAGAGAGACGATTCATCGTCGGAGGACGGTTCATCAGAAGACGAACAACCAGAAGAGATCACGTCCAGATTCACCAACGATCAGCGATCGAACCTTCACGATGTCGACGTGTTGCGGGCTGATCTGCAAAAGGGCCTCGATGCTGTCAGACTAGCTATGTACAGGCCTGCGACATCTGAAGCAGGTAAACAGTACGTCCAAGCCACGGAGGACCGAGCTTCCTGGAACTGCACAAACAATAAGAAGACACATAAGCTTTCCAAGCCACTGCGGAACCCTGTCAGCTTAAAGAATGTGCTTTCTGAAATCAGCCAAGAGCGAAGCAACGACCTGTCATCCTCAGACGCCCCAGTCCAGGCCGAGACCGCAACCGGAACAGAGAGTACAAGGAGCAGCGATACGAAGTGGCAAAGTTCATCTGCGGTATCCTCACGTCCGAAGACGGTACAGGCTTTTGTCCCACCCTATCACGGCAAGACCGCTACCAAAAGCCGGAATCAGAGACGTAAGGCCGCCAAGAAACTGAACTACTTCAAGAAACTGAACGTTCTGCCACCAGATGCTACGCTGGAGGATCTGAAGAAGTATTCAAAGCCTGAGGAAGAGATGGGGGATTCCGATGCACACGTGGGTCGTCCGGAAAAGTCCAGTCAGGAGGTAGATTTCGAGGCTAGGAGGCAGGCGCTGCTGGCTGCGATCGCTTCAGGTGGCGTGGAGATCACTCGAAACCGGCCAGACATCATCATGAACGATGATATAGATGACAATGTTGTGAACATAGCTGTTGACATGCCGGCTGCTGGCGGCTCGAATGACGCCACAGTCAACGACGGTCAGAATGAAGGCTCGGAGCGCGAGACCGCTGTCAATGAGCCTCTCCTAGATGGAACAGATGAGAATGAAGCACGGAAGAAGCGCCGTATGAAACTTGACGTGGCAGGGTCGAGGCGCTTGCTATTCGGGTCATTAGGTCTTCGCACGCCGAAGACGCATGAAGATTCGGAGAAACTGAGAAGCAGACTCATGGAGCAGGCGAAATCCAAAAAATACTCGACAGCCATAGCTACAACCACAGATACTGCGGTATCAGTTACAGGCGCCGACACGCTCGAAGAAGATGCAGAGGGAGATTCGGATGCGTGGAAGTGCAAGATTAAGCTTACAGCTGTCGAGTGCTGCGGCGACCATGTACAGCTCAGCACTCCGCCTTTCCCGTTCTACCAGCGCTGGGATCCACAGCAGCAGAACTACCCGCGTGGGCCGTCTGGCAAGAAGAGGAAGCGCAACTCCAAGAAGTACTATCAAGGCGGACAGGCTGAAATGTATGAGCCGTACGAACCGGAGTACGAAGAAGACGAGCATGTGACGCTGAACTATGACGACTACGAGGATGAAAGGCTACCTGGGGCTGACGCTGAAGAGACATTCGACGACAATAAGTACGACGAAGATGAGATGGTGGACGATCAGCTCATGCAAGAGATTGACAGCGCCGCTGCTCACGAAACAGACGATATGCCGCCTTTGCCGGAAGACATGTCAACGCTTCCTGCTCTACAAGCCGCGGATGTCAAGGTTGGCAGTGTCATCGCCTTCAAGCAACTCGAAGTCTCAGCAGCAACCCAGTGGTCACCGAAAATATCAGACTACCGAACCGCTCGCATCGAGAACATGTCCGACTCCACTGCCGAACTCTATCTGACACTGGCGAAGAGAGACAGGCCGCAGAAAGAGGTGGATGAGGAAGGCAGCAGAGTGTACGAAAAGTTCGAGATGGCAGGGTACGAGTCTGAAGAAGCCGAAGACAATGGCGTCGTCGCTATGCAACTGCACGACTTGGTCGAGCCTAAGCTCGTGGCTGCTGCTGATCGAGACGGCGGCTCCATCGAGACACTCGCCGCAGAGGACGTGGTGGTCCGAGACGAGCACAGCGATGAGGTTGGCGGTTCTGAAGGCGCGGTGGAGGAGAGTGCCGGCGCCGAGTACCGCATCAACAACTTTGTGAAGCAAGAAGACCTCGCAGAAGAAGCGAAAGCGGACGTGACGCTCGGCGCGGACGAAGAAGGCGAACCCTCTGGCTTCACGCCGCCAATGTCCACCGCGCTTGAGACTCACAGGGAGGATCTGCAGCGGGTAGGGACGAGTGCATGAGGCGGCGGTATTGTCGCACCCTCTAGCCAAATCCTTCGAACTTGTTCTTCTCTGCACGTTGCTAAATCGTACCTACGTCTAGGTTCTGTGGCTTCGACAGGCAGTGTCTTGTCAGATACTCGCGCCCCACGGTTGCAGGTTGTGTGTTACGCTGCAGCTGTTGAGAACACGGAAATTGAGGCGCAAGGGGGTGTGTCAGGTGGGAAAGACGTTGAGAGCATGTCGTCGTCGGAGAGGGATTCATCCTATTCGAGTTGGCTGCACTCAGGGGCGGCAGCGAGATCCTAAGGAATCATCGAGATATCTCTCCATTATACGCGCCGCTAGATACACGCACCAAGATCACCACTAAATCAAACCGACTCAACGAGCGTGTTGTTTCGCAACCTCGTACTCATTCCGGAACCGCGATTGGTCGCAAACATGATGTTTCCCCTTTTTCCTGTACGTTTCCTCCAGCACAAGCTTTGACGCTCGTGCACAATCCTCCCTCCCTTGTCATTGAACCTGTAGGTAAAGAACAGCATAACGATGAGATCGGTCCTCCACATAATTGTCTACACCAACTACCTCTCCTACTTCTTGCCTCGAGTTTGTTGTTCCATCAACACCAGTGCGGATATGTTGCTTTGCAACCTTCCCCTTAGCACATGGTGGAGCGCACTAGCAATCTCACTCTTGAGGCCGAGGACGACTGATCTAGACCTGCACGACGACAACCTATCAGACAACGACGCTTTCCACGAAGCCGAGCAACAACGCTATCTAGCCCCCCACAGTCTTTCTAAGACCCAACTCTACGGTCCGGATAACAGCGATCATGCGTCGGCGGTTGACGGGTCGACGACAGCCGCAGCTTGGTCACACTTTAGCACGACGGGTGAAGTACTGCATTGGAAGTTTCCCTTTATTTTGTCTTCAAAACACGGGTTCAAGTGCATGCTCGTGTTTGTGGTTCCTCAATCGCGATTTTTGTTATCACACGTACAGCAACATCCAGCGCCTGGCTGCCTCGTAGCCAATTTCATTACACAGTATCTCAGAGCCTCAAACCTCGGAGAACACAGCCTCAACACAAAGCATGACTCTCGAAGGCGTTCCCGAGCCCATGCTTGCATGTCAAATCGTTGAATATAACAAGGCGCGCCAAATTCGAAGAATCCTGACTCCTCAGACTCTTTGCCCCTTCGAGCTCCTCCTCAAAGTCGCAGTCTCCCCTCTGCGCCATTCTGACCTGGAGTACTAAGCCGGCAACCTCGACTGCAAGCTTCCCGTGACTGTGTCCCACGACGGAACCGACGCTGTTGTAGCAAAAGGAAGCGTCGTCCCTCGGTTCCAGATCGGCGACCGTTTTCTGGCAGGCTAGACGTATGGTCGTTGCGAAGAACGCGAGATCTGCTTACTGTGAGAACCGAGGCAGCGCTATGAGCGTGGAGCGAAACGGAGCCTTCCAAGAGTACCTGAGCACAGACGTGAGAGAAGCGACCGTGATACCGGACGAGATGTCCTTCAGCAGCCGCTCCCCTAGCTTGCGCAGGAGTCACAGTATGGCGAGGAATACTGCAATGTGACTTGAAGTCCGGGCAGTGGACAAGAATAGTTGGCTCCGACGGTGGACTGGGACACCTAGGAATTCAACTCGCGAAAGCCAAAGGTTGGAAAGTCATGGGCGTTGATGCGCGAGACGATGGTCTGCCTCTCTCCAGGGGATTAGGCGCCGACGTTGTGCTCGATGCGTGGAAGGGGAAGGACTACGTGGTACAAGAAGCGCGCAAAGCCAAAGGAGGCAGGGGAGTAGACGCGTGGGTCAACGTCAGTGATGCGAAGCTCGCAGCTGCAACAGCTTGTGCCATCACCAGGATCCTTGGCACCGTAGTGCAGGTTGCTCTAGTAGGATCAGCCATGCTCCTTCAACGCACAGCAGGTACTGACAGTACGCCTACGATTTATAGCTTACCGAGGTGTCCATTCCATCTAGCAAATACGTCTTCCGTGACTTCCGCGTCAAAGGATCTTTCACCTGCTCGCAGAAAGAAGCAGAGGAGATGCTGGACGTTGTCTTCAAGCACGACATAAAAGTCGAGTTGAACATGAAACTTTCATAGATTCGAGGAGATACCGAAAGTAGTGGAACTCCTCCGCAAGGGGCAGTATCGGGGTGAAAGCATCATTGTCATTGACGAAGAGGTGGTGAAAGGCCAGCAGAGCCGGCTGTAGAGTAGAACTGGAATGTAAGTAGGGCCGCTTTTGTCTCGTGAATTGTTCGCCCATTCTGAGACGACAACGGTGATATTGGCTTCCACTACTTCTCTTGCAGAATGTCTAAAACAAATCATTTGTTGCCGAACCCTCTCGTTATGCTATCGCCCGCAGCAAGGCACTGCTTGTGGATCGACTCACTCAATATCACTGTTCTGTAGATGCCTTAATGCAGTTGCGGAGACTGGACAGACCATGGAGCTCTAGAACCAGGCTGCATAAATCGTGGGCCACCGGTTTCTTCCTACGCAACTGAACACGACGCTCATACAGGTAAAATACCTAGAATTTGGTGTTGTTGGGCTACCACGCACCACGAAGTACAGTAAGCAGCGGCGCACGATTTCTGTAACCTAGCCCTGGCTGTCTGCTCCTGTGCGTGTCGTGGGATTCATCGATTGCAAGACGTTAGGTAAACTTTGTTAGCTATGTCCCAAGCCTTACCCTCCCTTTCAACCATCTCTCGTCTGCAAACCCTCTCTTTCGCCCAATGCCCGCTAAGAAGGGCACTGCAAATACGGCATTACTGTGCGTCGCATGCTGCCATCAGCGTGGTCCTTTCCTCGTCGAAGCATCGACCCCATTGAACCAAAACTAGAGCCGTGTCACCACGATGCCACTATCGACGACAGCGGGACCAACGGCGCTCATGGGCAGGACGCAGGCAAGACTGTCCAAGGACTCGTCTCGACTCGCCTGAAGCAAAGCGTATCAAGCTACCGTATTCTGCATGCTCATACGAACCGCCGTGGATGAGTTTGCAGCACGACGATTGGCCGCACATACCCATTCTCTCATAGTGAAGCTTCATCACCACGACTCGCATCGCAGGGCCCAGGCGCCTCTGTTTTACCCCGCAATCAGAAAAGGGCGACTTCATCTTCCAACGTAACTTCGCGAGCGGTGGGAAAGACGCGCAATCGTGGATGTTCTAGGACAGCCAGCGTTGTGCCTGAGCCGCCCGCTCGTCGTTTGCAGGTACGATCGCTACGGTTGGACACACCTGTGAACACACGATTGGTCGAGCATTTCCTTACTCTTTCGAGACATAGGGGCTGTGGAGGCTGTTGTAGAGTTGAATAGGGGACTCAACATGCAATGCGCTCGTCTCATGGCTAGGTCCTGCATCAATCTGCCTTCTCTGCGTGATTAAACCTGTCTTTCCCATGTCTGAGCTTCCCGCTACTCGTACTCGATAGGTGACGCACGTGGTACTCTGCCTCACCTGCGGGATTCATATATTATCTGATCCATAGCCAGCCTCTTGCCAAGCTCTCTTGTCTTATCCCAACCTGCCCTGGGAAATCCGCTTCATCTACGGACACCACACGTACAACTCGGCGGCCGCCTGCAACCAAACCAACAGCATCGTCGTAGCCGCGACGCCGCAGAACGTGAGCTACAACACGTGCACTTTGATCTCCTCGCTCTACGGCAACCGCTACCCGGCCGCGGCAGCGATCTACCTCGGCGGCACCAGCGCGCTGTCGGAGATCGATGTCTTCTATGCCACGTCGGCGCAGAAGCGGTGCGCGGAAGGGCAGAGCACGTTCTGTAATCAGCTGGGCGCGCCGGGGTGGTACTGCATTTATAACATGTATCTCATCAACAACATGATCATTGTCAGCTGAGGCCGAGTTAGTCGTTCACGTGTAGGGAGTGTCTTCAGAGACTCTCGTTGTCGAGTGGATGAGGGAATGAGTTCAAGCGTTCTGTAAGACTATTAAGTTGAACATGTTGATCGCTGGGTTCAGATACGGACGTCGCTCCCTCAGCTCGCGTACTGGCCAAGCACGCAGACACAAAGTACGATCATAGGTTGTTCGATAAGTGCGTGAGCACAGTTGTTCGGTGCATTAGCATACCTCCTCCCTAGCTGTGGTGAATTAGGGTCGCTCATGCTAACGAATTCGCAGCCTTTTCCTAAAGGTGAAATTCCTTTGCTTGCTGTCTTTCAGAAAGGGTGCCACAAGACGCTCAATGATGTGTCAATTCCAAAGACCGCTGAATGGACAAAGATCGCTTGCTTGCTTGGTCTGTTGTACATCAGATACTATAGTGTTTCTGTTCTCGTTGTGTGAGATGTTTGCTTCTTGATAGGAAAAGCTGTATCTCGCCAGGACCTGGGACTTGTATACCACAGGATGGATTTCGCCTTGTATAACATAGTACAAGGATGTATATTTGCATATTTCCAATACTCGTTTAGACATCTATTAGTGGAGGCGAGTGACCGCCAATCTCGGCTGCTGGTCTTTGCTTCACACATCACCAGTCGAGAGTGAGTCATTTATTTGCAGGCTACTCCTGGATGTGTCAATAGGCGGCAGGAGAGTGTTGAATTTGGTGTTGCACTTACCTGATGAGCCGCCTCTAGTTCAGCTATTTGGCGTTCTTCTTCACTCTCACGTGACACAGAGAGGCGGTCCAGTCTCCACAGCTCGTGGAACCTCTTGCGTAGATCCTCGACCTCATCAGTGCTATCCACTTCGTGTTTTTTTGGAAACGTCTTTCCCTCCCTTGTCGAAAGCGAACCAATACCACAGTTGGTCTTGCGCATAAGTATAATCGACACCCATGTCGTAGACCCGTTTATTGGTCCAAAGTCTGTTGGACACAAGGAACTCCATGTATCGCCAGAATGAATCCCTGTCGCAACCGCGCTCACAGCCTTCTGTCCAGGCTTTCATGTTCTCGTTATTCGTCAGCGCCGTCAGATTAGTTGTACCGAGCAAACGTAGCCAAGCCGTGAAAGCGTCGAAGTCGCGGGGTTTGGTTATTGCGAAGAAGCCGGCCTAGGAGTAATACATAGGAAGAACTTCCGCACGAACTCGGCGGCAGGTGAGAAAAAGCTCTGGCATGCCGCAGACATAATGCTTTCAGGCGCCATGGTAGGAACCGTCTATGTCAACAACTTCTCTCCAGATTGACGCAGAGCGGTCGACGTGGAACAGAATTGGACTGGCCGTGTGAGGTGGTTTATGAATAAAAACACTTGCTTCACATCCACGTTTACCGTAGCATCAGCCATGTTTGTTGTATAAATTTGTGTGTCTTGCTGATGTTTAGCTTCTTAGAGAGGAAGGCTGTGATGATGGTCATAGACGTGAGGTAGCGCACTTCGTAGCGCGACGTTCGCCTAGAAACGCGCTAACGAATGTTTGTCTGTTTGCTTACCTATATTCTTCACCCTTTCACGTACACATAAGCCAGCACACGCTAGGAAACAGCGTACTCTAACAAAGTAGAATTAAAGTCATGTTCGAACGAACCTGCCACTTGCAATCACAAGCAAGAGGTGGATGATGAGACTGGTTTGAGACAACACAAAGCAGATAACAAATGGCTAGGTGTGCCTATCTAGGTCAAGCTTAAGGTGCCTACTGACATAGGCTTCGAGGTTAATCCCCGCTTTTGTGCCCCCTATTGCTCCGAACAACATCTCATACCAAGCAGTCAAACTACGTGGTGAGGTTGTGTACCATCAAGGAAACACAGCGTCTGCTGAGCACTCTCTGACCTGCGTGCCCTGCAATAAAGTAGCTGAATCCATCCGAAAAGTAGTACTCATCGTTAGTGTCGAAGATTCAATGTCGAAGAAGAGTAATGATACACTTGACCAAAGGAGGACGAAGGTGCTGCTCATAGGTGGCGGGGGCGTTGGTACGATTGCAGCATTGAACCTGGAAAGAGGCGGGTTAGCGTCAGTCACAGTGGTCCTCCGGTCGAACTACGACACAGTCAAAGAGCATGGGTTCAATATCGAGTCCTGCGATCATGGAAGCCTCACAGGATGGCGGCCAACTGAGGTGGTGGATCGAGTACCGATTGCAGGAGAAGGCCAATGGTTCGAGTACATTGTCTGCGCTACGAAGAATGTCGTCGACGTGCCGCCATCACTCACGTCAATCATCGCACCTGCTGTGACACCATCGACAGTCATTGTCCTTGTTCAGAACGGTCTCAACATTGAGAAGCCTTTCCTCTCCGCTTTCCCTTCAAACATGGTGCTGTCTGGTGTCAGTTTCATGGGCTCGAGCGAGCCACAGCACGGTCACATCAAACACGACTTCAACGATATTTTGGTCGTCGGTGCTTTCCACAACCCCAGTGTCGACGCTGTCGCCGAAGAGCACGCTGCAAGGCGGGTTGTGGAACTGTACGGTGCAGGTGGGAGGACGAAGTGCACTTACTCCGCCGACGTGGGCTGGACCCGA
The DNA here is from genome assembly GCA_005059845.1 of Cryomyces minteri. Classification (NCBI taxonomy): domain Eukaryota; kingdom Fungi; phylum Ascomycota; class Dothideomycetes; genus Cryomyces; species Cryomyces minteri. Next base: position 21,404 of record NAJN01000222.1, read on the forward strand.
TGGCGGAAACTCATCTACAATGCCTGTCTCAATCCGATCTGCGCCATCACCGGCCTCGACACGGGTCGCATCCGGCTTGCTGATGGTGTGATCGACGGCTTGGTCAGACCAGCAATGGACGAGATACGTGCTGCGGCACGAGCGAGTGGTCATGAGCTACCAGACGACATTACTGATACCATAACTAAGATTCCACTGGACATGTACCTACCCCCAAGCATGTTGACTGATGTGCGCAAGAACAACTTCACCGAATTCGAGAACCTCCTCGGCGAGCCCCTTAGGGCGGGCCAGGCCCTGGGCGTGCCGATGCCGACTTTGCAGGTTCTCTACCACCTATGTCAGGCCATCCAGTGGCGCAACAAAGAGGCTAAAGGCATGGTGAAGATTCCTGCCAAGCGTACTTATACCGATTGATGCGGGGAGCACGAGTATCTACAGCAACAGCAGGCGTGCATCTCAGAGCAAAAAGGGAAGAAGTAATCCACTTCCTCACCTGCTTGCGGTCACGGTTTGGTTGAACGACAATAGATCTGTGGTTTGGAGAAGTTGTGTCAAAACTTGACGCTGTCTCCCTGTCCCAACATAGTACTTCTTCTATCGTCGAGGTCAAAGCAGTATAATCGCAACTAAGCTTGAGAAGACTTGGATGAAAAAGCCTCTCTTGGCCAGTGCAAAGTCAACAACGGCATTTTGATACATTATACCCGATGTACCGACGCTCTACAGCGGATCTCCTGGTATCAACGTCTGATGACTTGGTGCAGGCGCTGTCGAAAGCTGTGCCTCTTCTTGCTTCACCAGTCTCAGAACTTTCTCAACCATCTCCACACTATAGCCCAAGTAGTTCGCCGGGTCACACAACTTCTCCAACTCGTGCCTACTGAGCTTGACATCAGGATGTTCGATCAACAGCTCCAACAACGGCTTTCCCGTCTTCGCAGCCTCACGGCACAAGTCGTACACAAGGTCGTGTGCATATTGGCGGCCGAGAGTCTTTCCCAACCCCATCATTACCGCTTCACTAACGATGGCGCCTTTGCTGATCTCGAGATTCTTCTGCATCGCTGCTGGATGCACCTCCAGACCTGCGATCAGTTCCGACGTTTGCTTCAAAGTGGCGTGCGTGAGGGTGCAGATTTGTGGTAGCACGATCCACTCAATCTCCCAGCTTCAAGCGTCACGAAAACGTGTCAATAGCCCAATACTGCCTTCATGGACGGACAGAGACTTACGGGCCAGTACTCCGTTCATGGTCCTCCACCATGGCGTCAAACAAAGCTGCACTGAGCTGCCTTACAATCGAAGCCATCGCTGTGATGTAAGCGCAGGATATCGGGTTCCTCTTCTGCGGCATCGTGCTCGACGACCCGCGATGCGGAACGTAGGGCTCCGACACTTCCCCAACTTCCGTCTGCATCATGAGCTTCACGTCCAGCGCGAACTTTGCACAAGTGCCCGTGACGAGCGCAAAAAAAGCGCCTGCCTCGGCGATACGGTCGCGCTCCGTGTGCCACGCTATATCGGGTACGGCAAGGCCGAGCTCCTTCGCCAACTCCTCCTGGCAGCGCAGTCCTACCTCTGGGATGGTGGCGAGGGTGCCGGCTGCGCCGCCGAACTCGAGGACGAGCAGGCGGGAGCGGAGCTCGGCGAGGCGCGTCCGATGACGGTGGAAGGTTGCGAGTAGACGGGCGAGTTTGAAACCAAAGGACATGGGGACTGCTTGCTGGAGGTTTGAGCGAGCGGCTAAGGGCGTTGTCTTGTGCGTTTCGCAGAGCTCGGACAGGGATTCCGTGACGGAGTCGAAGCACTCTTCGACAAGTACAAGTGTATCGCGTAGCTGTAGTACAGTAGCAGTATCCGTGATGTCCTGCATTCTCGTGTTTCAGCCGTAGAGCTGGTAGGACACGAGGGAAATTGCATTGAGACTCATGCATAAGAACACCATGTAGATATATTAATGGACTTCTATTTCTGCTTGCTCGTGAGGAAGAGTAGAGTATTATCGGAGTAAGCCCAGAACGTTACGAGAAGAGCGCTACTGACCCGACACTGCGAATACGCCTGACTCTCGAGTATTAACGTGTACGGGAAAACACCACCTGTTCTTCGAATCCACGAATCAAATGCATTCGAACGAAAATCAGAATTTCGAAGAGACCTCGCACTCTACGTACCTGCGTCGTCGCCCCCCAATGCATCCACTCGCCCAACCCCCCCTCAACCTCATTGACCCTCCCCACAATCTGCCTCACGACGCCCAGCACCGGATACCCGACGAGGACCGTCTCCCTCTCCAGCCGCTCCCAGTCAACCAACGTCACGTCACAGCATTTGACGATCTCGTCGGCCGCCCGCTGCGGGACGATGGCTAGCCGAGCTTGCACGGCGGCGAGGGCGGCTTCGATGCGCAGGTAGTAGCTGGTGCGCGCGGTGTCGGACCAGATGGAGGCGCTGGCCGGGGTGGAGAGGATGGTGCGGAAGATGAGGGAGTCGCTGACGGCTGTCATGGTGGTTCTTCCTGTATTATACCTGTGTAGATGTCTACCGGTGGCTGGTGTAGTAGATCCGTGAGACTTTGCAGTCTGAGCTGCATGCATGTGATCCTTTCACGCACTGGGGAACCGACCAAGGTGATGTACATGCTGCAGTCTTGTGACTGACTATGGCTCGGAGCCCCGTAACTAGGACCTTCCATTATGTGCATCGGACACTCTGCTCTGCTGCTAGCTGTCCTGAAGACAGGGCGAGCCTCTGTGTATCGAGCAACTGACGCTGATAAGGCCTTTCTACGCAGAGTCTTGCCTCTACTCGTCAAGTAGCTCCTGAAACATACGAGCACCTCTGTGTACTGGTATAATAGTTCGGATGGCGAGTGCTTGACTCATTGAGGGTACACGACACGACATATAGAATCCGCTGACAGCGGTGGAATGAAACACGACATAGAAAGACCCAAGGTATGCAAGCCCCAGCGGCCGCTGCAAAACTGCCAAAAACGACTATTGCAATAAACTAGACAGCCTCGTAAGTATCCAACGCCACATATGCACCCCGCTCCTCCTCTCTCCTCCCCCGTCTAGTCGCTCTCGCAGCAACACCCCTCACCCATCTCACGCCCTTCATCATAACCCCGTTCCGCGTCTCCCTCCCTTCTTTCCCTCCAAGCCCGACCACCGACTCCGGATCCAGCTTCTCCATCGTCATCCAGCGCGGTCTCTTCCACAATCTCAGCAGCAGACTACTCCCGACCACTGTCACACTGCTACACGCCATCGCCGCACCAGCCGCCATGGGCGGAAGCACCCAACCCCAAGGCAGGAAGAAGCCCATGGCGACGGGTAGGCCGATGACGTTGTACATCACCGCCCAGAGGAGATTCATCTTGATGCGCGTGAAGATGGTGCGGGACAGCTGCAAGCTGGCGGCGATATCGAGCAGGTTGTCCGGCCGCATGAGGACGATGTCGGCCGCTTCCATGGCGATGTCCGTGCCGGAGGCGAGCGAGATGCCAATGTTGGCCGTCACGAGCGCGGGCGAGTCGTTGATGCCGTCGCCAACCATGGCGACAATCGCACCTGTTCGTTGTAGATCCTCTATTATGGTTTGTTTGCCGCTGGGTAAGACCGCGGCGTGTACGTTCTCGGGCGCGATGCCGATCAGGCTGGCGACGTACTGCGCTGTGTTCTCTTGGTCGCCTGTGACGATGGATGTGGATATCTTCATGCGATGGAGAGCCGCGATTGCGGCACGTGCGGTGGGTTTGAGGGTGTCGGAGAGGTGAAGACAGCCGGTGTAGGAGGTGTCGATGGCGGTGTGGATAGTCGTTGTGCCTGCGGAGGAGGATTTGGAGCTGCTGCCGAAGTCTGCCGTTTCGTAGGGGGAGTTCTCTTGGTTGACAGAGGCGGGGACTTCAATACCGTTGGCGCGTAGGAAGGAGACATTGCCGATAAGGACGCGGTAGCGCTTGCGTTCGGGACTAATTGCTGCCTCAACAGAAGCGGAGATACCCTTGCCGACAGTGGCCTCGAAGTCGCCGACACTACCGTCGAGAGGGCCGTCTGGACCCAACCCAAGGTGGTTTTTGGCGCCATTGACGATCGCTCTCGCAATGGGATGCTCACTGCCCATCTCCGCAAGTCCGACCATGGTCCACCAGAGGCGGGTGCGCTCCGCACTGTCGGTCCAACCACTTTCGATGTCAGCCTTCGACACACTCATCTTTCCCATGGTCAGAGTCCCGGTCTTGTCAAGAACGACATGTGTGATTTTTGTCGCTGTCTCCAAAGCTGCACCGCCCTTGACAAGAATACCTTGCTCAGCACCAACGCCCGTGCCAACCATGACAGCTGTAGGTGTGGCCAGACCCAGTGCACACGGACATGCGAAGACGATGACCGATATGCACAGCTTCATGCACACCATCAATCGTCCTCCGCTTTTGTGGTCAAGGAAGATCTCGGGTGGGTGAGGTAGCGAGTGACTCAACACCATCCAAGCAACGAATGTTGAGAGTCCCAGAGTAATGATAACCGGAACGAAATAACCCGCAACGATGTCTGCCATGCGTTGGATGGGCGCCCGACTGGTCTGCGCCGCCTGTACAAGCTTCACAATCTGGCTGAGCTGGGTATCTCTACCTGCTCTGGTGACCTTGAAGTCGACTCTGCCGGCGCCGTTGACAGTACCAGCCATGAGCAGAGCGCCCTTCTTCTTGAGTATAGGCATCGCTTCTCCGGTGACCATACTCTCGTCAACGTAGCTTTCACCTCGTGTTACTGTGCCGTCTGCTGGGATTTTGTCGCCCGGCTTCAGTATAACGATGTCGCCCACCTCAATTAGTTCGGTTGGTACATTCGTTTCTTCTGCCGCAGTACGAGCACTAGTCTTTTCTTCATTTTTCTCTGTGAAGAGCCCCGCAGACTCATCCCACTCTTCTGCGGCCTTCGCAGCCGCGATGGGATCAGCGTAGATGGTGGCCTGACTCGGCGTCAGGTTCATCAGCTGAGACAGCGCTTTCGAGGTCTGTCCTTTCGCCCTATTCTCCAGATAGCGTCCAAGAGTGATGAACGTGATGAGCATGGTGCTGGTGTCAAACACCGTGGCCGGTCTTGAATGCGGCGGTGTGAAAATGCTCACAAGCATGGCCGCAATGCTGAAGAAGAATGCTGCACTCGTGCCTAGCACCACAAGCACATCCATAGTCGGAGAGCCGTGCCGTAGGGATCTGAACGCTGATACGTAAAAGCGCCTGCCGATGCCGAATTGTATGGGAACTGTTAGAATGAGACATACAACGTCTCCCAGCCATAGGCCAGGGAGTGGAAGCTTGATGCTGCCATAGTCAAGGAAGGGTATGAACATAGGAAAAATCATGCTCGTAAGGAAAACGGGTATCGCAAACATTAGAGAGGTACGGAAAGCGGCACGCCATTCCTGAATCTCCTTCGTCTTTGCTAGGGATTCGAGCTGCGCGTTGTTATCTTCAGAGTCTGCAACGAGCGCGTTATAACCCTCGGCTTCGATCGCCTTGACGATTGCGCGGAGGCCAATCATAGACGATCGATGCATAATCGAAGCTCGAGTGGTGCTGAAGCTGACGGAGGCGGAGCTGATGCCTGCTAGTGACCTGAGAGACGTTTCCAGGGCAGCTGCCGAATCAAGATCCCTCAGACCATAGATCTTCAACTGCACCGAAGAGCTCGAGGCCGATGTTTGCGCTCCCTCTTCTTGCGAAGACAGGACTTTGGCATCAAATCCTCTGTCCTCGATGATGTCTGAGATCTGCCCAGCCGATATCCGTGTCGCATCGTGCACTATAACGGCGCGCTCCGCAAGGAGGCTGATGTTGAACTGTATCACACCCTCGACGTCTTTGAAACCGCCTTCAACTGCGGAAGTGCAAGCTCCACAAGTCATACCTTCCACAGCCACGGTGGTTGTCATGAACTTGTTCCTCTTGCTCCCTCTCCTCTGCGACCTCTTTGTGCTCTTACGTGATTCTGTCGCTTTTGTGTCCAAGACCTTTGCATCGAATCCAGTGTCCTCGATAGTCTCCGCGATCTTCTCCGGAGTAATGATTCTCGAATCGTGTTCCACGACCGCGCGTTCGGAGAGGAGGGAAATCTTCAAGCTTTTGACCCCAGCAACACCTTTAAATCCTCCTTCAACAGCAGAAGTACAAGCACCACATGTCATGCCCTCCACTGACAGTGTTGTCGTCACCATGCCCTCCTGCAGCACATCCTCCAACAGGTGCTCATCTCCTTCTTCTTCACTATCGCTCTGATCTGCTGCCACAGGCATGTCTGAGCTCAACACCTCAGCGTCGAAGCCACAGTCCTCTATCATGTCCTTCACGTTTTCCGCAGAGAGCTTCGCTGGGTCGTGCTGTACAACGGCCCGCTCCATGACCAGGCTTACTGACACCAAGCCTACGCCGTCAGCGTCCTTAAAGCCTCCTTCAACGGCAGAAGTGCAGGCGCCGCACGTCATGCCGGAGACTTTCAGGGTCGTTGTCGCCATGTGTGCTGTCGGCGCTTTTGTTTTGGAGGATTGCGACGCCGCGGGAACAATTGGATCGACGTCTTTTGAAGACACCGGGAGGTAGGAAGAAGGCGCCATTATGGCAGATGTTCTTCTGCGTGTGCAAGAAGAGTCGAGGTCCAGCAGGGGCGGTCACTTGTTGGTGGCCAAGCGGCTGAGGATGTGATTCCAGGGCTGAGTCGGACGCAGATCCAAACAGCCGCTCTATTGATGGACAATTTGCCAGGCATTCCAGTCCTCACCGTCTGTACATTAGGCGAGTTGCAAACATAGAAAAGAAGAATCTAGGAGTCGCGCCAAGGATATATGGTTGTAAAGAGAGATGTAAAGGTAATCAGGAGCAGCTGAGGTGGCGCCATGGCTGGAGAGGCTCAATCGACGAGAGTCCGACACAACCGTAAGCGTGAGCAGGATTTACAGGGGTTCCGCAATTAGACACGCCCTAAGTGGTGGCGGTCGCTGCAGGGCTGGAAACAATGGAATCTAAGGTTAAGGTACCTTGAACGGTCATCTACAGAACACTTCAGTAAACCAGATACCAGACTCTGTTTTCTTCTCCACCGACTCCAGAGGCCGAGCACACCCTCTGTTGCAAGAGTACCTGCAAAACATGTCGAAGGTGCGCTCTGCTGTGGATGCGAAGTCCAGATGGAAGCCCACATGGCCTGACCAGGAGAAGTTCAGCCACAGCCGCGCCTAAGGCCCTCACAGAAGTCGGCTGATCGAGTATTGGAGATCATCAGTTCGTGCAGATCTCGAGACAACGACATCCAAGACACGCAGGCTTTTGATTTGGTAGTGGTGATCGTGAGGATGGTGCCGATTGCTTGCTTCTAATGCTTCTAATGCTTCTACTCTCCAAATCCGTAGACACGCCACATGCATCTAGTCTAAGGCTTCGAGGCCCTCATCGTCCGCTCCGTACTCCAACACGATCCACTGACAGAACTGCTCCCATTTCCTCGCCCATTCCTTCAGCCTCTGCGCTCTAACGCCCTTGCCGAATGCACCATCCTTGAGATCCTGCAGCCACTCCTTCTGACTGCAGTCCTCAAAAGCAGCCCATCTGACACTGTTCTCCGCCAGCGACCCAAGGCCCTCGAGCCCCAAATTCTCCCAACCTTGAAGCGCCTGCCAGAAATCATGCGTTATGCTGTTACTGCCCTGACCCAGGATCGCCGGGTCGTCGTTGCATAGCGCGACGGGAACGCCGCGAGCCAAGAGTGCCGGAAGCGGGTGCGACATGATACTTCCCGTTAGCCGCAAGATCTCATTGCTCACCGCACAGCTCTCGACCAGGATCTTCTTCTCCTTGACCATGTCGCAGAGCAGCGGGTGCTTGTAGAGTGAGAAGCCATGTCCGATGCGGCGCGAACCAAGTAATACTGCGTCGAAGAGGTTTTCATCCGTTTCGTCACCGTCGCCGAGCGTCTCGCCGGCGTGGAAGAAGAAGGGTATGTCGACTCCTTCTTCTGCGCAGCGCTTCTTGAACCAGAGAAGTTCGGGTGTGAGGTCAGCCAGGGGGCGGCCGAGGTCTTCTTGGCCAACTAGATCGAAGCCGCAGATGAGGTCGGGATAGAGGAACTTCATATCAATGCATTGTTTCATGCCTAAAGGCACGTTAGCTCACCGTGGTGCTGAAGTCGTGGTGGTACGTATAGAGATGGACCAAGACGACAGCGGCAACTGCGATAGAAGAGATGGGGCCAACGTACTCTCTACAATCTGTCGCTTGTTGAAGCTTCTGATGGTTGTCCATATCATCCGAAGTCCCCAAAACCCCTTGCCCTCCTCGGAGATCTTGAACTTCTCAATCTCTTCATCGAGAACCCCCAGCATCCCCTCGTAGTCTTCGTCAAAACTTTCCGAACCCTCTCTTCGATACTGAAACACGAAGGCTGCCCTCATATCTACGTATTGTACTCCATCGTCTAGTAGTTGCTTGCACATGCGTGGCACAAATTTTCGGAAGATCGGCTCGTAATAGATAAGGCTGCCGAGAATTGGGAAGCACGATGTAAATTTGCGCCAAATATCATTCGGGCCTTGGTGATGGAGAAGAGACTCCTCTGCGGTAATGGAGCAGCGAGATTTGAGCCACTTAATGAAGCCATCGCGGCCGCCGTCAGGGAAAGCGGAGGCGGCGTGTTCAATTGGGACGAGAGTGTCCTCGACGTAGGATTCCGACCAGATTGCCGAGGCTTCCGTATCTGCTTCGGCGACCTTCGCATAGGTGAATAGAAAGGGTGAGTCGGAGTCTGTGGTATCGGA